>CABHPR010116832.1:0-34584 GCA_902168415.1 Peromyscus melanophrys
TGTGTGTGTGTGTGTGTGTGTGTGTGTGTGTATACATGTATACATGTACATATATATTCATAAGTAGAACCTGTTCAGTCTGTATAATGTTACCTATATGTATGTTTTCAGGGCTGACCATTTGGCACTGAACAAACAATTGGTGTGCCTTCTCTCCAGCTCCTAGCTTCCCTCAGTTTCCTGTAGATCTTTGTGTATGGTTGAGCCTCATGAGCTTTCCTCTGTCTGATTTGGCAGGTTTATTGGTGCCATCCCTGTTGAGTTCACATTTGGGCAATCATAGTTGTAGAGCAACAGTACAAGACAGTGCAGAGATTCCTCTATCTTGTATTCCTACTGAGTCCATTCCAGTTTCAACTAGAATTTTTGATGTCCTTGATGGAAAATTACCTAACTCTTTTCTAGAAACCCCAGATCAGGATACCCTAACTAACTTTGCTGCTGTTAAACTGCCTGCTTATGTAAACCTCCCACTCAAGCTAACTGCTTATCTTAGCTTCTGTTAAACTGCTTGCTTGAGAAAAACCTCCCTGTGCCACTGCTAAGTGAGATACCAGGATGTGGTTTTACACTTTAAAAACCCCTTACCTTAAACACTCTGTGCTATACTTGGGTCCCAATACCCGAGTGTAGTCTCAGGCAGCTGGAATAAAGACTTTCAGTTGGCTATAAAGTGTGTCTGAGTGCTCATCTCTGGTGGGATCCCTGTGGCACTAACTACTGATATTGCTAGGATATACAATCTTAGCAAACTCCCTGATCCTCTGGCTCCTACATTCTTTCAATTCCCCTCTTCTACAATGTTCCCTGAGCCTTAGATGTGAGAGTATTTTTTAGATGTATCCACTAGGTCTGGGATCCACAACTCTACATATTGATTGGTTGTGGTTTTCTCTAGTAGTTTGCATCTGTTTCAAAAACAAGTTTCCTTGATGAGTAGTGAAGACTATATTTACCTAAGGTTATAAGGACAAATGTTACAGATTGTTGTTAGGAATTATGCTGATTTAGTAAACTACTGGTTGTATATTTTCCTCCAATAACCATTACTTCACTAATGCTGGGTAGTTACCTAGATTTCCCCAACCAGACACGCTCTCCCTCTTGGTGTGCCGGTCTTAAGATCAATTAGAGAGCTGTTGGTTAAAGCTAAGGTAGGCTTCCACTACTGCATCTTAGGGTCATTGTTACTGTTCCATGTTGGTCATTAATGTGGTTGACAGGCATCATAGTTGGGGAGGACTGTTGGTTGCCTCCGTCTTTTTGGAAGCTTGTACAATGCCTTGTGGTCCCATGGAAGCTAGTCCTCAGGGAAGGAAAGTTTAGGGAAGTTCCAACTCAGAGGTCCTTCCAAACAAATAATATGTTTAAAGGGTTGGAAGTAACACTCTACCAAGAACATCTACTATTATTAAAATATATACTATTTTGAAGTTCTACACAGTTCTCCCCTTGTTGTGTATTTTTTACATAATTGATTTATATAGGAACCATTGATGCAAATATAATTTGGATATGATAGTTTCACACAAAAGAATATTTGAGGCACTAAAAAGCACAATTTATTCTTAGGAAAAATAAAATTAATATTTTTAAAATACTCAAGATTTAAAAATTAGAAAAACGTTTAGAATTTTGAAATAAAACTAATTCCAACTAACTAATAAGAATGCGTTTGCTACTATTTGGTAGTTGTGGTATCTAGTAATAAAAGCTAAGAGCTACATGACACATAACCTAAAGTAGAGCTATTCCAAGAGCAGGATTTAATAATCACCTAATTTAGTCATTGCTGAATGTTACGTTTATTTATGCAATGGCTGAAAGATCAAATATATTTAGTCATATACAAATACAGCAAAATTACACTAATTCACAGTACTATATTGGATAAAACACATACATGAAAAAGAAGAATTGTTAAACATGGTATTAATTGACACATCGTATTAATTAATTAATACTTAATTCAATTAAAGATGGCCTCTGTATACTAGTTGTGAGTATGCACTGTGGTATAAAAAAGGTACAAATGACTAAAAATTACAAATTCTGAATTTTGGGAGCTGAGACAATAGCTTGGCAGATGAAGCACTTGTTGTATAAGCGTGAAAACCAGAGCTGAGATCCCCAGACAGGCAAGCATGGCAGCCATCGATAACCCCAGCGTTCTGGAGGTAGATACAGGGTGTCCTCAGTGCAGCTGGATTGCTACATTAGCCGGAACCGGTGGGCTCCAGTTTCAGCATGAGACCCTTCCTTGATATATTAGATAGAGAGAGAGAAAGAAGATATATGACATCAACTTTGGCGTTTAACACACATACACACCACATGCACATACATCCTCATAGACATGTATGTCTACACGTATGTGAAAATGCAAATACATATGCAAGTGCAAACCACACACACACACACACACACACACACACACACACACACACACACACATCCAAATACCACCTGTTTCAAAGTCCATAATCAGGCATCATATAAAGAAATGTTTAAAAATAATAATCAATCACTGGACTCAGAATTTGAAGTTTTGTTGAAGAAATAATTACTTTTAGCCCTTCCAAATCTTCTGAAGTCAACTACCATCCCTTTATGATTATACTGACCCAAATCCAAGAAAAAATATAATTTTTAACATTATACTAAATAAAATTCCATATTATTTGTAAATTAAGAATGGTATAGCATGTATCGTGCATGTGTGTGCGTGTATGTGTTATATGCCCATGTATATGTGCAGGAGCCAAAGAAGGACATTAAGTTTCTTGTTCTAGCACTCTGCATTTTATTACCTTGAGAAAAGTTCTCTCGCTGATTCTGGAGTTAGGCTGATGGTCAGTAAGCCGCAGCATCCCATTTGTCTGTTCTACCCACAGTGCTGTGGTTATAGATACCAACATATCCGTGCTTGGCTTTTTATGTGGGCGCTGAGTCTCAAACTCATGCTTACACAGCAAGTACCCTTACCAACTGTACTAACAAAGATCAGGGATGTCTTCTTAACAAAGAAATGTAGAAATAGCTAAAATGTGCTTATAATTTACATTCATTTACTATTGTACTATACATGACTCTTATGGATTACTTAATGTTTGTTTTAACTATAATGTAGATCAAGTAGCCACAGGACAATGTCAACAACCACAACCATTTACATTAAAAAAATAAAATAAAATAAAAAATCATGGATATCTTTGAAAAGTAATTCTGAGTAGTATAGTTTGCATCTTGAAAGTACCCCCAAAGTCTTGGCTGTCAGTCTATGGCACTATGGAAGATGGTAGAACATTTAAGAAGTGGAACCTAGTGGAGGAAGTTAGATCATTGGTGTGCCTTTGAAAGAGACATTGGGACCCTGGTCAATTCCTGCTTCTCTGTTTGCTTCCTGGTTGCTATCAAGTGAAGTCTCTTGAGTCACATGTTCAAGCCATGATGTCCTCCTATCAGAGGCCAAAGACAGCAGTCTCACGTGAATATAAAACAAAGACTCTAAAACCAGGAGCCAAAGTGCACCTTCTTTCATCTACCAAACTGATTATTTGATTAAAATTTTTCCAGTAGTAAAAATAAAGCTGATTTGATTTTAGGGTAAGAAAACAAAGCAAATTGTTAACAAGAATGTTTTTACTTTTCTTCTTTAAATTGATTTTTTTTATTGAAATAAAATAATAGCTTAAATAAGTATTCTTTCAATGTAACTTTGAACTTCAAATAGTTTTAAGAAGAACTATTTACATTAGGTAAATGGACTAAATTTGTATTTATTGACAATTAAGCATCAATAGTAATTTATGCAATTATAAAAATAATGCCTTTGTTTTGAAGAAATAATATAGACTCTGTGTGGTTATCAAGAGGGAAAGGTGAAATTAAATTTAAAATTCATGTAAACTGGCACTGTCATTATCAATTAAGAAGAAAAATATAGACCACTTACTTATTTTAAACCACTGGAAATTATTATCTGATAACTCTTTCAAGGTAGATTCTTTTTAATTAATTGTAGTATTAAATAATACTACAGCTGAGATACAGCATCATCTATGTAGTATTAATACTGATTAAGGTGAGACCCACACCGTGCCCTGCAAATACAAAGCCAAAGGAAAGCAAAATTTCTTTGTTAATGGTAACTTATTTTTATCATTGTGTTTGTTTTGTAAATCATGTCTTGAAGTATGATGTATATGCATCCATTCAACCATTTCAAGTTTGTTTCTATGAAAAAAAATTCTGGTCTGCAGTGGGTAGCTGTTCCAGCTTTGACCCGTAAGTACCACCCCTAGTAAGGCTTCAGGTAACTGCCATGCCTACCTATGATCTGCCCCTGAAGCAGGGCTGAGGCAGGAACCCTTAAGACCCGAGATCTGGATGTGCCAGCTCTCTTGATTCCTTGTGATCCTAGATGCTGAATGGTAGACGAGCAGAGTTCTCCAGAGAACACCGCTGGACTGCACTTCACCTCTCCCGGATCCTGTAACCAAACCTTTACTAGCTGTAAGTTACCCCAAAATAAACCTCCTTTTTAATTACATGGAGTTGCCTTAATACATCTCCCACTACTGTTATTTTTGGTATCTTGGCTGAATTCTTCTTTTCTTTCTGAGGGACTCTAAAGTCTTTGCATTCATTTGGCTCAGGGCTTCTTTCCCACATGTCTATCAAGGAATTTCTCCCACATCTTGCCGCTAGAACAGTACCTTGGTGAACAAAATGATTTAACGGAGCTACCCAGTTGGGCTGAATAACTTATGCTGTTATGTAATTCAACCAATCAAATCATGACAACAGGTCAGCATTCAGTCTGTGCCTGCTCATATAAAAGATGAGAATGAAGGAATCATTAGCTTATCTTTTACAAGAAATGCTGAAAAATTGTTGGTGTGGTTTTAAGGTCTTAAGAAGATGGAAGGCATGGAAATTGTTATTCCTACAGGGAGCTTCTTTCACTGACTGTCTTTAAATCTAATGACTATGGCAAGTGAAGAAACATTAAGACTATACAACCTTCAAAGAAACATGATGTCATTCTAATACCTGCAATTTAAAGCTCAAAACATAAAATGTCTATCTTACCATTTTGTAGCACAGCTTTGGGAAAATGGCAAATCCAATTTCACTAACTAAAACCTTGAGCTTAAGATCAAATCAAACATTTTGAGGCATAGACTACACTTTAATGACCTATTACAACTTACATGGAAGCAAAGGCCTGGTCTGGAATAGAAAATAAATACATCTGCTCATTAGGGAATAAAACAAGAATTCTCAAACTTTATATTCATTCAAAATTTAGTTACACAGTATTTTTTTCCAAATCTTGCACTGAATGAGAATCAAGTTATAACGTGTTCAAAACAATTTATATTTGCTTCTTTAAAAATTTTCATGTAAGTTTTAGGCCAACTTAATTTCTCTCTTCCCTGTGAATGAGTTAGTGAAAAGAATGTGGCATCCATTCTGATTAACCAGCAGATAAGCGACTTAGAAACTCATTTAAAGTCTCCATCCCTGGCGATGTCAAAACAGATGTTACATCCCTGTCAGATGACAGCGCAGGGCCTGTGATGTCAAACATAATTAAAATTTTTATTTTCAGATGTACCCCATGGTTTATATACACTGAAAGTGTCTCTTGCCTTTTGAACTTAGAGAGTGCTGAGCTCTGCAAAATGGGAAGCTTTATCTTAGTTTAGAAGCCATTAGGGAGTGAAATCGTTTCATCAATTGGTACCCAGAGGTTTCCTTCCGGATCCGGCATGAAGAGACTGGCATTTCATTAAAATGTGCAGACAACTGAAAGAGTGGTTTGGGGAGGGACTCCTCTCACTCTCCTATCCCGGAATTTCAAGGTACCCCCATGGCGTACTGAGAGAATAACAGTGTGTCTTTCCTTCTATGGCTGCATCACTCATTTTGTTTCTGAATGGTGAAAGAGTTAAAAGTCACAAGTTACCTAAATCTTACTTATTACTAAGTTTCTTTAGACAGAAATTTTCCCCTTGGAAACATGAGTCACCAAATACCTTGGGGGAGAAATAACAAGTACCTTTTCTTTTTAGTGGCATGCACAAAATGGATTAAAAACACAGAATATCCCATAAAAATGTTTTCATAACTGAATGTGCTGTACCCAAGAATTCCAACCGAACTTGAATTTAAAATATATGCAAAGAGGTGTCTCTGTCTTGGGCTGTACAAACTTTATTCTTTTATTGCCCACTAAACAATCAAATATGATTATTTACATAACATTTACATTATATTTGGTGTTTGTAGTGCTCTAGACATAACTAAAAGTATATGAGAGTATTGTGGGGGGTGCATGAGGATACTGCACCATTCCTAAGAAAGGACTTGCACATCCTCAAATCTCAATATCCACAGGGGTCTGAGAATCAGCTCCTCACAGGTACTGAGTGACACCTGCACTTTAGAAGCTACCATCATGAACTTGTATCCTTATACATAAAAAGATTCCAAAAATCATTAATATTCCCAAGAAGATCCATACCTCCAAAGTGTCTATGTAGCCTTGAGGCACACCCACAACCACAGGTAACATCTTACATGTATCTAGACTTGGGGTGATATTGAGGATTTTCTTATTTCCTTTGTTAGAGAATAAACTTGATGGGAAAAATTGTATAATATTCATAAGTTTACTAGTGACAGAAACTTGAGGGTGCCTTGTGCATAAGCCTTTTCAGTAAATGTCAAAGTAACTTTGGTTGAAAGTTTGGAAAGCCCTACAAAAAGCTTCCACCCTCTGAAGGGTAGAGCAGTACTGTACAGAGAATTTCAGAGCACAGGGGTGGCACAAGGTGGCTTGATGGTAGACACTCTCCTCACTGTGCTTCTGTAATAGGCAACCGTGAGGGCTAGGAGAGGCCATGTGTCTAAGATCATTAGAATGGTGCTCACACACAGCTAAGTGTTAGGTCATATTGACTGCCACTATCATCCTTCCTTATCATTGAGTCACAGTGGAGTGTTATCGATGGGGACTCGTTCCTACCTGGCTCAGGTGTATCTGTAGATATTTAACTTCAGAAGGGGCATGTCAGGCATTGGTTGCTGTGAGCTAAAGAATGTGAAAGTTTACTTTCTGGGAATGAGTGATGTAATATCTTCATCATTCTAATTACAAAGGTTAGCTAGTATTTGCAGAAGTGTAGAGAACATTTCTTCTAATTGATTCTTAAAATTGACATTAAAATGCAGATGGATAGTCTCTCTCACAGCGCTCCTTTTCTTTCCTCCATGGGGATTAAGACTTTTTTTTTTTTTTTTTTTTTTTTTTTTTTTTTTTTTTTTTTGGTTTTTCGAGACAGGGTTTCTCTGTGTAGCTTTGCGCCTTTCCTGGAACTCACTTGGTAGCCCAGGCTGGCCTCGAACTCACAGAGATCCGCCTGGCTCTGCCTCCCGAGTGCTGGGATTAAAGGCGTGCGCCACCAACGCCCGGCTTAAGACTATTTTTAACTAGTAAAGTAATTTCCATCTTGCCTTTTCCCTTATATTAAAGAAGATGCATTCAGGTGTCTACAGTTAGATATATTTGTACTGATTTCTAATAAGGGAGTATCTTCTAATCTTGGGTGACCAAAAGTCTTTATTGGCATTGAATCTTAATAAGTACCTTTGGGGATCAAGTATCAAATTAATCATGATTTCACTTTAAATTAGAGAAAATGATGTAGTAGATGCCCCCACATTAAGCTTTTTGAGTATTATTCATGGAACAAAGATATCTGGATGCTACATTATATTTGATAATTTTAAAAATTATTTTTACATCAACTATTTTATTTATAGTTCCAAGCAGCTTAAAATTTTGTGGTAGATATTATCTAGTAGTTTTTTAAATATATAATTTCACAGTATAATATGTGGGCTAATCATGGTTGGTAGTGATAAATTTGAAGCTTTCTTCATTCCTCAGTGCCTAGAAATAATGTAAATAATACCAATTATCTTTTCACTATAGTTAAAATTAAATAATTTATAAAATAATATTTCTGCAATTTCTAATATGTAATTTGGGAGATTTACTCAATTTTCTGTGTTTATTCATATATTGTTAACTCTTTCTTTTCCTGAATCCATTTGTGCACTTCAATTTTACATTGTACTTTGGTTACACTAATATTTCAGAGATATATTATTGAACTGTTTTTCTTATAGATGTATTTCCTCTGTCTGTGGTGATTTGTATACTGGACTGTTTCAAGGAGTGGGCCCTCTAAAAGTTCATTGTGTAGTAATGACTTATATTAATCTCTTCAAGTCTGTGACTTGTTTAAGTTTACTTTTACCAGTCTACTAATTTACTCTCAAATATCTGCTCCCCTATTTATTTTCAGCATTGTACTTTATCGTAAATTAACTAAATCTGCTCTCAGTCTTTTAAAATATTTCAACAGATTGCTATTGATCATAGTTGCCCTGCTGTAGAATGGATAAGTTGATCTTTCTGTAATGTTTCTTATCTATCTGGAATTTAGTATCCACTGGTCAACATTTCCGAGATGCCTCTCTCCACCATGGCCTGAGAACCCCAACTCCATTCCAGTTTTACACAATCAACTTATTTTAGATTTCACATTGGTTAAGAGAGTGCAATGTTTGCCATTCTGTGCCTGAGTTACTTCCCTTTTCCTAACAACTGCATGTTTACAAATGACATATTTCTTTCTCTTTTAAAGGCTAAATAGTGCTCCATTGTGTATAGATGGCACATTTTCTCTACCTAGCCACCAGCTTGCACTGATTCCATAGCCTGGCTACTGAGGACAGCAACAAGAGGCAAGGATGGGAAAATTTTGTGCTGATTTCCTTCGGGTTGCACTCAGTCAGAAGTGACATCTGTAAATCGTGCGGCAGTTCTGGCTCTACTATTTCAGGATCCTCTGTGCTCCCTCTCTGCAGATGAAAGCAGCAGCCCGATACTCCCAGCATTGCTGTGCAAGCCTTCTCCTTCCTCAGCTTTGCCAACAGTCACTGTGCTTTGTCTCTTAGGCCAGCCGTTGTAATCATTGCAGGAAGACATCATTTCCCTGAAAAATGCGCTACGTTCAAGTTTTTATGTTTTCTTCTTTCCTAAGTTTTAGTTCATTGATGTTTAGATTTAATTTTGAGAATTTCCTCTGCTTTTCTTACCTTTTTTCCCTTTTAGCTTACTGAGGAGAATATTAACCCACATTTTCATGACTTTGTACTGAAAACATTGTTTTAAATGTGTCCTTTGAGGTACTTTGCTAGGAGCCCATTGTTTAATCAAGAAATATTTAATGTTCACCAATATCTGGACATTTTAATTCATCTGAGTTGTTAAAAAAGTTTTAAGTTGTTCTTGGTTATTTATTTTACCTTCCAAATGGCTGAGAAATATATATTCAGTCCTTTTCTTGCCGTGGATGTACAATTAGAATTGCACTGTGAGAAGACAAAGCTGCATTGCTTCTGCCTTAAAATTTTATTAAGGTTTTCTTCTGTGGCCTAATATATGTTAATTTTTATAAATGTTTCAAAGTACTTAAAATTATTTAGTTTCTCTTTGAAGAGCAATAAGTATGATACTATCACTTAGTGAATTATACTCACTGTAACTTTTTTAATTTATTTTCTATTTTATCATCTTGCTCTGAGCCCAAGTTACAGACATAATATACGTATCTAATGAAAATGGAATGGAGTTATAATTGTTAAAGTGAAATTTACATAAGACAAAGACAACGTTGAAGATGTATCAGGAAAATTATGAATAAAAAGAAAAAGCACATTAAATTCCCCACCTTTCTGATGAGACAGTCAGTCTGTGTCACTCCATTTTTAATGCTGTGAAATGAGAATATTCAATTAGTATAGAGAGTTGCTAGCACAGCTGAAAATATACTGCAAGCTACATTCAAGTTGCCAAGATGTGATGAAGGAGCTGTGAATCTCAAAAGGGGATCGGGATTATCTATGGACCTCAAACATCAAGATTGATACGATAAGGCCATTATTAAAGGAACAAGGGAATTAAGACATCTGATGTAGAACTGAAAGTAAGTGAAACAAAAAAACCCTTCATAAAGAGACTATCTCCCAAATTGAGTAGGAAAAAAACAATTTCCAATGACATACTGTATTCAAGGTACCATCTAAGCAACATGATTTACAGCTTGAACCACAGTCAGACAAATGGAAGCCAAAAGGATACAAATAAAAAGAGCATAAGTGAAAAGTATTAATGTTGAGTAATAAGGAATACAATATGAAAAATGATAACCAAATCAAAAAGAGTTGGTGCTTTGCTTTTGTTGTTGTGGGGTGTGTGTGTGTTTTCTTGTTCCTATAACTTTATTAAATAAAATACATGTGCAATTATATTCTTTATTTACAGGTTATTTTTTTATACATGGGGAAAATCTGGCCAACTAAATCTATGTTGAAGTTAATAGTCACAGGCCAGAAAGACTAAAATGGAAACAACCCAGTACTAAGGATGACTAGGGTTGCAGAGCAACTAGAACTTTCTGAAATCCCTAACAGGAATATACACTAGAACAGTGTTAGTCAGAGCTCTCATTAGTTTCAAATAAAAAGTTATGTTTTGAATACAGTTTTGGACATTTCAGCCAAAGACCAATTATAATCCCCTTGCTTTTATTCTATGGTGTGGCGGAACAGTGTGGCAAGATGCATGTGATGGAGGAAAGTTTCTCTGCTCATCCTAGGAAGATCAAGGAAAGAATAAGAAAGATATCAAGGGTCACAATCTTCTGTGTGGGCACACCACAAAGACCTTGAGTCTTTCTACTTCTCATGGGATCCTTTGCCAGGCTACTAAGCATAATACACAGGGTCCTTTGGGTACCAACTACAGAAAATATTTTTTGCCAGTATCTATTGTCACTCATTCTACCATAAGGTAAAGGTTGACCATTGTAAATCTGAAAATACAAAGTCTAAAATCCTTTGAACATTGATAGAATACCACAAGTGTGTGTAATGAAAATGACTTGAGCCGGGCGGTGGTGGCGCACGCCTTTAATCCCAGCACTCGGGAGGCAGAGGCAGGTGGATCTCTGTGAGTTCGAGGCCAGCCTGGGCTACCAAGTGGGTTCTAGGAAAGGCGCAAAGCTACACAGAGAAACCCTGTCTCGAAAAACCAAAAAAAAAAAAAAAAAAAGAAAAGAAAATGACTTGAGATGTTAAAAATTTGAGAGATAATAAGAGGTACATGAGAGGAGTTGGGAAAGAAAGGGTGGGCTGAAAATTACATGTAAATACAGTGCTCATGTATATAATTCTAAATAAATAAAATAAAAAAGAAAATTACAAATCTAGCTCATTAAGACAATTCTAAAAGCTTATGATTTGAAACCACAATATTTTTTTCTATTAGCCTGTTATTCAGTTGGAAGTTCCTTTTGGTGGTTTTGTCTAAATTCACTCATGTTGCTGTGATAACATCTTGCATGGATCTTCAGGTACAAAATAACCTTTGGAGTACATGGCTGGCTATCCATGGGGTACCTCAATACTTCTCTCCTTTAAGACTTTGATCTTTAGTAGCTTCCATTGAGTTATTTCGCACCACGGTGTCCAAAAGTTCCAATAAAGGAATTGCAGAAATGACAAAAGTTCTCAGAAACAAACCTGTAACTTGGACAGTACCATTTTCATAGCAATCTGTCAACATAAACATAAGGCCAACTAGGATTCACGAAACATGCTGCAGGGCATGAGTAGACTGCTCAGTGGGTGAAACACATGCTGCTCTTGCAGAGGACATAGGGCTGATTCCCAGTATCCACATTGCATGCCACAATGTCTGTAGCTCCAGCTCAAGAGAATCCAGCACTCTTTTCTGGCTTCTGCAGGTACTAGGCACACACATGCTGAGCAAGCCTCTATCACTGACCTAAAAACCCCACTCTTTGGTTTTTTGAGACAGTTTCACTATGTACCTCAGACTGTTTTTGAAATACTGATGCTCCTTCCTCAGCCTTCTGAATGTTGCTATTGCAGTCATGAAGCATCATGGCTGGCTTAATTTTTTAGCTCTTGCTTGGATTTACTAAACCGTGAGTAAGAAGTACAATGATGTGAGGGATATTCTGTGACATTTGTGAGTAAGAAATGGCACCACCTAGTTCTAGTGAGGTTTCTGTTATTATGTTCCACGATTCTAATTCAGTGCTATCATGAATGGCAGCATATCATACATGGCAGGAAGAGTCATTGCATAGTCTACAGACTCAGTATAGAACTGTATGTTTACCAGTTAAACCTTGTCAGTTGTGTGTGATTTATAAGACAGGGGAAAGTGATCTGTGGAAGGCATTGTCAAATGTATTACTTTAATCAGCTATCATCTTGTCAAAAACTGTTCCCCTTTTCAAAAAAGAATCCCAATTTGTCCAAGTGATATGGATTATAATAAGAAGACTAGCTTTTTTTGAGGATTGCTCCATTTAGGGGAAAATAAATGCATTAAGAAAGTGGTAATAAACCTTAAATGTGAAAGAGAACTGTCTCAGATCTTTGTTCAAAATCCCATTCTTCAAGCTGCACTCCAGACCAGCTACATAAAAGCTGATGCAATTGTGGCCACATCCTAAGGTATTTTTTATGTCCCCCGGATGACTCAAAAGTATTTCCACAGATGAGAACCACTGAGTCTGAGCCTCATGCTTTCACCAATTTCCTTAACAAAGTTCACACAAATTTTTGATATTGATTAAACCCTACTCAGTTGATGGAAAGTGTAAATTACTTTATGGGGACATATTTTAAGTTATTAAAAAGACTATAAAATATTTCTTTAGTAAATGTTTACACAATTGTACTCTATATCACTTTAATAATCAAACAAACTTATATGTTTATATAAATAATCATGCAAAATTAAGTCAACTATACAGGTTTTTGCAGTTATTACCATAAATATGATAAGAAACTATAATTTGCTCTGTTAATTTGTAGGAAACAGAGAACTGGAATGTCTCAGTTAAGTTTATCTTTTCCATATATTCAATTATAAAATGCATTTTCAAGAAAATTCTTAAAAAGAAATGTGCTTTGGATAAAAAGATTTTGGAATTTAAAATATATTCAACTGTCTCAGTAAAATGTGAGTAATAAAACTTTGTTCATAAGGCCAGATCTGATGGATTTGCATCTTAGTATAGGAACCCTTTAAATCAGAGATGGATTCAAGACATCATTAAACTTCTGTAACAATTTCCAAAAGTCTGAAAAGTGTGTGAGCCTGGGGATGCCCACTATTGGGAAGTTCTTTTGGGGACAAGAATCAGGGCTTGACAACAGCCTACAGAATGGGAAAAGATATTCACCAACCCCACATCTGACAGAGGGCTGATCTCCAAAATATATAAAGAACTCAAAAAGCTAGACATTAAAATACTAAACAATCCAATTTAAAAAATGGGCTACAGAGCTTAACAGAGAATTCTCAACAGAAGAATCTCAAATGGCTGAAAGACATTTAAGGAAATGCTCAACAGCCTTAGTCATCAGGGAAATGCAAATCAAAATGACTCTGAGATACCATCTTACACCTGTCAGAATGGCTAAGATCAAAAACACTGAAGACAGCTTATGTTGGAGAGGATGTGGAGCAAGAGGAACACTCCTCCACTATTGATGGGAATGCAAACTTGTATAGCCGCTTTGGAAATCAGTATGGTGGTTTCTCAGAAAATTGGGAATAAGTCTTCTTCAAGACCCAGTGATATCACTCTTGGGCATATACCCAAGGAATATTCAATCATACCACTGAGGAATGGATAAAGAAAATGTGGCACATATACACAATGGAGTACTACTCAGCAGTAAAAAAAACAATGATATCATGAGGTTTGCAGGCAAATGGATGGAACTAGAAAATACCATCCTGAGTGAGGTAACCCAAACTCAGAAGGACAAACATAGTATGTACTCACTCATAAGTGGATACTGAATGGGAGGAAAGGGATGGCCAGACTGCAACCCACAACTCCAGAGAGGCTAGCTAACAGGGAAAGACCCTAGGAGGGACACATGGATGGCCCAGTGAAAGAGAAGTGGATGAGATCTACATGAGTGGACTGGGTGTCAGAGGTGGCAGAGGGCAAGGAGTTGGGGATGAGAACATAGGGAAATGGGAGGAGCGAGCTGGAACAGGGACAGAGTGGGAGGGCAGGGAGGGAAATACCACGATAGATGAGGACATCATGGGAATAGGAAGAGGCAGGGTGCTAGGGAGGCTCTCAGAAATCCACAAGGTTGACCCCACCTTAGTCTGCTGGCAGTGGTCCAAAGCGAGCCTGGACTGGTCTACTCTGGTGACCAGTCTAGCGAATACCCTAGCTGTAGTCTTAGAGCCTTTGTCCAGTGACTGATGGAGGCAGATGCAAAGATCCACAGCCAGGCACCAGGCTGAGCTCCAGGAATCCAATTGATGAGAGAGAGGAGGGATTCTGCAGGCGGGGGGACATCGAGATCATGATGGGTAGACAGGCAAAGATGACTGTCCACACTAGTGGAAGCCCATGAACTGTAGACTAGTGGCTGTGGAGTCCCCATGGGACTGGACTAGGCCTTCTGGATAAGGAAGATGGTTGTTTGGCTCAAACTGTTTGGGGGCACCCAGGCAGGGGGATTGGGATCCATCCCTGGAGCATGGGCAGGCTTTTGGGAATCCAGTGCCTGTGGTGTGACGCCTTGTACAGCCTTGGTGCAGTGGGAAGAGGCTTGGACCTGCCTAGGCTCAGTGTGCTGGGCTCTGCTGACTCCCCATGAGAGACTTTGATTTAGGGGATGTGGAGATGTGGAGTGGCTTGGGAGGGAGGGCTATGGGGTGGTAGGAGGGAGGAAGTGGGATCTGTGGGTGGTATGTAGAGTGAGTAGAAAATTTCTAATAAAGAGAAATGAAAAGAAAAGAATTGGGGCTTGAATGTCTTATGTCTTACAAGATGGCATCCGACAGAGAACAACCATCTCCATTGCTGTGATAAGTGGTTACATTCTGGATCTAGGATCAGACAGCTAGGATTTGGAATTTACTTGCTAAGTAACTGCAGTTTTTCAGGAAGTAACTGAAGACATTGAATGAGTGTGCAGTGTGGTGAAGTATGCAGGCCTTAGCAAGAAGAAGAGCAAGAAACCCTGGTTACATCTATTTTTGACTTCAAGGAAGAAGCATGATTGTGGTATACTTTGCTCTATGTTTTCCTGTTTGATGTTCCAGGTGCTGTTTACATTAAAAATTTCTGAGTATATTCTGCTCCTTACGTATTTCTATTCTTCACAGTCTCAACGATGAACCATTGCATTTTCTCTCAAATCAGTTCATAACTCTCATACAGTTTATGCACTTTGAATATGCCCATGTGTATTTTAAAGAATCATACTGAATTCCATCTCTTGTATTTCACAGACACACACATACACGGAGGGGGGGGCGGGAGATACTAAAAGGCTTAAAAACTAAAATTACATTCTTTTGCATGAGAGCAAAATGTGTCAATTGCCATAATTTTTATACATCATGACCTAAATTTACATAAATGTTGCAAGGTCAAATTATCTTTTCTCTCTTTAATATAATTCTATTGTTTTTGGAAGTATTCTTGCTTTTGATTCCTAGTGTTTGCAAACAAGGAAAGGACCTAATTTGTTTGCAATACTTGTATGCCTGCAATCAAAAATGCTCTCAAAAACAAATAAATATGCACACAGAATTTTAGTTCAACTAGATTCTTTCTATTTAGGTTTCTTATCACTTAAAATTGAATAGCTGCAGGTATCACCTATCTTTACAAAGATAGAAGATTTTTAAAATACCTTTAAAAGTTCATTGATTGACCTTTTACTTTCTTCTGTTAGCACACTGTCTACCAAGTATGTAATTTTAGAAATCATGTCTTCCATTAATAACATCAAATGTTGTAAATAAGTAGTAACTCTTTATCAATGAAATAATTCATGCTCTTGGGTTAGTTTTGATGAAGCAGATGGGAATTTGTTGTTTCTCATTGTTTGTTGATTTTGTGATAGAATCTCATATAGTTCAGTCCTTCCTTGAACTTGCTATGTGGCTGAGGATGACCCTACACTCCCAACCTCAGACCTCTACCTCTGGAGCACTGAAATGCTTTTAGTTTTTAACACATATGGAAAAAATAGGTATGCCTTTATTTTCAAGAATTTTGGCTGAGCATGCACTCAGATATTCACAATAAGACAGGTTTTGTTTTCAAAATATTATTATTGAATTAAATGTTATAAGTTTATAAATTAACAAATTAAATTAATGTGGTCAGACTTTAAATATTATCTTAGAGAAATACAAGCTTATTTGATTGAATTTGACTTAAGATATTGGTCATCAAACTGATAAAAGCCTAACTTTAATCTAAACAATCCTTTTGTCCAGCCAAGTTGACCCTTTCTGATTTCTTTCCCCCATTCTATCTCTAATACAAGGGTGGAGCAAACATTATGACCAGTAGAGTGAACAGTATACTTCTGAGAGGACCATCAGGCTCTTGGATCCTCCCTCTGTTTCCCTCTTTGCTCAATCACTTAAGTAATTGTGCATGTAGATGGCTAATAAAATATTTGAGCTGTTATTCTTTTGATACTTAGTATAATTGCTTTGTTTTTTCAACTTTAACAAAAAAAAAGAGTACGGTTGGTATTTGTATCAATATATTTGCTGTCCAGAGTCCTTCAAAATGGATACCTCTTGCTACCTATTGCTGCATCCATTAGTACCTTGACACTGTTATAGGTCTTTAATGGTAAAACCAACCTGTTTGTCACCCAGACAGTACAGAGGAGAAGTACTTAGGTCCAAAAGTGCAATCCATGAACATCTCAAACAGGCTCTGGTCCTTATCCAGTGCAATGCTTTACGTGATGGAAGTGTAATGTAGTTTAGGTCTATATTGCCATTAGATCTGGAGAAAAGGATGGAATGGTTGGAATATCTGAGAAGAAAGCTATAGAAAAGTTTAGCTTTAGTAACAGAATTTTTAATTATCATAATAATTTCAAAGGTATAAAATGTTTATCAGTCTTTTTAATGTTTGCTGGATTCAGTCATAGCTTCAATCAATCTGACAAATCAGCAGAACAAGGCTTTATGAGAACAATTACCAAACTCCTAAGTGAGTTCAAAATGGCTAAAGGCTGAGCATCTTGATTTGAGGAATTACAGATACAGACCAGAGAAATGAGTCTCCTCTGTCTCTTCTCATCCATCTTAGAGAGAATTGATAATATAGGTAACATGTCTTTGTCTCAGAGCTAATCAATTATTTGCATGTAATAAGAGAAAATGACAGCAAAGATAAAACCAGAATCCATATTTTATGTCTGGCATTCTTTCTACTAGAGAATAACTTTCTAAATCATAGTAATAAACAAATATGTAGTGTTTCATAGTTTGCACTAGATGATAAAAATAATGTCCTGAGAAAACTGAATTGTCATTTTCCACTTTGTGAAAAGTAAAACATTAACTCAGTGTGTGAATAAGTAAAAGAAAGTGTGGTGCTTCCTAAGTGCAGGAGAATATTAATCAGCTTTAAAGAAAAACATTTGTCATATACATGAACTTTGGCTATATTATGCTAAGTTAAATAGGCCAGTCAAAAGAAAAACATTATATGATCCACTTAATGTGAGGGACCCAGGGTAGTAGTCAAAGCCATAGAAACAGAAGCAGAATTCAAACCAGGAGGGATTAAGATAAGGAAGGAAAGGGAGAGCTTCTGAGTGGATATTTTAAAGAGGGAAATGTTCTGCACATCTTCCCTGAAATATGAGTATACTCAACCCAAACTGTATGCTTTAAAGGTGATAAAAATTAATGCTATAGGGTTTAGTGTAATAATATAGTAAGGGCAAAAGTTATAAAAGTTTATCAGAAACCAGCCCAATTGTAGTTTGGGCTGAGTTAATCCCATGTCCTTTACCCTAGACACCTCAGTGCCCATCTCTGGCCAGGATCTGAGAGTGGCTGAATATTTTGCCAGCACTCTGCAAGCCCACACAGACTTGATGTAGCATTTCTATGCTGGACACCAGGTGTAAGCATAGATCCTTCTAAGTTGAAACTCAAAGGAGTGAGCATCCTTCTTGCTGTACATGGAATGCATCATTTCAAGGAAAACATTAAAACTCTATTTTTACATTGAAAATAAGTAATCTTTGTATGGTGATGATCACCGGTCTAACGTCTTTACTTTTTTGTTCCCTTTTTTAAATGGTTGCTTTCCTTGTTGTCATGGAAACAACCATGAGTAGGCAACACTATATAGGTACATGGCCATTCCTGGAAATGAAACCAGGAGTATGCTTGACTTCCATAAAGCACTAATTCTCACAGCCCTAGATGTACACTAACACTGTGTCTTTTGGAAAGTTGGGAACAGAGCAAAGGATAATGACCTATTCTCAGCAGGATCTGTTGAGTGCCACATGTGGCCCTTTATTTTCAGGCAGAGAGAGACAAAACTAAACTGACAATGATTCTGAGTGAAGGGGGACATCAGGACTGTTTGTACTCTTCCCAGGTGCAGGATTAATTGCTGTGGTATAAACTTACAGCACAATGTGTTCTTCAGTGTTATCACCCACTGATCTACAGTCCTGACTGTCATCCTTTCCACTAAGCCAAACAGTGTCATGAATAACCCACTAACTTGTACAATACTGACCCAGATTTAAAAGAAGTTCACACCTACCTGGGGTCATTCAAATGGAAGCTAAATGGATACTGATGTTTCCTTCTACCTTTGTAGGACCCTACGACCAAGTATTTCTAGAATCACTTCTATAATGGGAATTTATCTTCAGGATCCACTTTTTCAAAACAAAGGTAGCCCAAAGATTGCATGTCTTTTATGAGGAAGCAGAGTATTCCTGAACTGTACTTTTTATTTATTTATGACATTTGGTCCATGAGAGGCTGGGGAAGGGAATTCTGAGTGCTGTTCATCCAAGCTACAATATTGAGTCCTTATTTTTGGATCAACACATGAGATTGAATTTTGCTTAAAAGTAAATCTCTTCCTTTGAAAAACTCAATTCTTCATGTCAGTAATTCAGTGCTAATCCACCCTCCCTGACCTCCTGACATGTGGGATCAAATCACAGGACTTCTTCCTGGATCCCTTTACACAGGGATGCTACACCTAACTTAGAAAGTCAGAAGAATGTAATAGGAAAAAACTAGAGCAGATCAGAAAAGACAAGGATTGGAGGAAAGACGGTAGGGGAAATAGATAAGTAGTCCTGTTCTGAAACAGAGACAGTGGGGGTGGGGGGGGGGCGTGTCACCGTAGGTGCTAATAAGCAAAAGGGGTAGCCTCAGTGACATCTTAAATGCAGATAAAAATCTCACTGTTCATCTGCTTAAAATATTCCAGTAACTTCAAAATGCACTTACAGTCTCAGCTCCCATGAGTGATTTACACAGTTTATAATCTGGTTCAAATCTACATCTTCACCTTTATTGTTTTATCTCTTTTGTTTACAAAGCTACAATATTACTTACCTACCAATGCCATCAGTGCCTACATGCTTGCTAGTCCTGTTCAGAACTCCCTTTAGGTGAAATTTATTTTCTGTTTACTGAGGTCCCAACCAAGATCTCCTTCAATCTACTCAAGGAAAGACTTTGATAGCCCTGAGAGTAAATAGCAGCACCACTCCTCAGCAGTCGTGTTACCCACCATATTTGTCCTCTATACTGCTCCTCAGAGTGGTTGACATTATGTTTCTTACATGATTATGTCTTTATCTCTCTACTAAATTGTTAGCTCTCTGGGGGACCCTATTAACAGTGCCTAGTGTGAAATATGTGTTCAGAGAACATTCCCTGTGTGAAAGAAAAATACATATTCATAGATATTTTTAAATTATTATAGAGAAAATATACTGAATAGTAAGAACAAACAAATAAAACAAAAGAAAAGCCTTTAGTTTGAGATTAACACTACAAGAGTCACATAACTTGCTGTATCCAAGTATGCGTTCAATATGTTGGATGACTATCACTGTGCAATACATCTGGCATAAGCAACCCTTGTACAATTCTAGCATGTGGTTAGTGGTAGTGGAGGAAATGGAATCCATAGTTTGAGTCTAGCCAGGGATACACAAAGAGATTCTTTAAAAGCAAATAAAATGAAAAGTTAAAGAAAGATATATTTATTTTGGCTCACAGTTTTTAAGATTTTCTCGACCATGGAGGAAAAAGCACTCCAGAGAAAAACAGCTCACAAATAGGCAATGAGAAAATGGGGAAGGTGGTGAGAGGATAGATAGATGACAGATAGATAGATAGATAGATAGATAGATAGATAGATAGATGATAGATAGATAGATAGATAGATAGATAGATAGATAGATAGATAGATAGATAGGATGAATTTGTCTATGCTACTACACTATCTCCTTTACCCCATTTTATTCTATTCATTGCTACAGCCTGTGGGATGCACACATTCGGGGTGGGCCTTCTCTCCTTATACAGTCTTTAGAAATACTGTCACAGACACACACAGGGATATTTGACTAAGTTACAAGGCACTTTCAATCCAGTAAAACTGATAATTAAGATTAGCCTTTATGAACTGTGGTTGTTAAGTAGAGGTAGGAAGCATTAATTTATAATTCTAATACTAGAACCACTATATACTATACTCTGTAATAGCTACAGAATTCTGACAGTGTAGAACTTGATTTAGACAATCAAAAATCAACTTACCATTTTCATTAAACTAAGCTGCATAAAAGTTTATCCAGAAAATTTAGATATTGAAAATCATATTTTGGAGTCATATTATAAGAAGAGGCTTGTGTGCTCACATCACATACCCCCTCCTCTGTGTTTCAGAATAGCTTGTTATATTATTGGGAAATCTTATTTTTTAAAGAGATGGTGATAAGCTTATTTTAGATAACACTAGTAAAAGTAAATTACAATCCCAATATAAAACTGAAAATTTATTCAAAGATCTTCAATAAATGCAGCACTTAGAGGTGTTCCAATGAAACTGTTGCTTTAAAAGGCTATATATTCATGTGTGCTGTTGTGCCAAGAAAGTCAAAGTCCTACATTTTGCCTTTTACATCTTAATAGGAGGCATGTAAACTCCTTATTTTATATTACCTAAAAACTGATAAATATATACTTTCTAATGGACCTAAACAGGGCAAGAGAGAAATATTAGGAATATATCTGTAAATCTAGATAGCAACAGAATTATTATATAGCAAATGAAGAGACAACACCTCCAATCACATGTTTGTGGAGCGAAAGCCCCCATTTAAAGATGACATTTCTATCATTATCTAACATACTTCATCTTTTGTTATAAAAGATCTTAGAAATGGTTTGCATCATCTGTTCAGATTTATAACAATGTGTTGAGGGTCACTATGCCTCAAAGATGGAGAAAAGAAGGCACTGTCAGTATATAATGAAAATAAAGTAGAATTGAAAAGATCTATTGGGTTGGGTATCAATTTTCATTAATACCTACAAAATAATCACATGTACAAGCATGAAGACCTGTGCAACATGTTTATTTAGCTTTTCTCTTTCCTATCTTGCTACTGTATTTATTAGACTATGAATGTTAATTGCCATCATAAAAATAAGACATTTACATTTTCAAAAAGGAAAGAATCTTAACACAATGGTTGCTAAGCAACAATCCAACAGACATATACAGTCTATTTCCCAATGATATTAGATACAATTTAGCGTTAACATGAGTGCTACAAATCTAACTAGACTCAGCTCCTCATAATGCTTCTCAGTTTGAAAAATATACAAAGAAAGGTAATTTGTTTCTGTGAAAGAACATGGTTGGACAAGTGAGAAAACTTGAAGCTAACATGGTCCTCTTTGGGGCGTATTTATCATTTGAAAGAAAGCAGAGTACAACTGTAACTTTCAGACTACCAGCATAAACAGAGTTATGCAAAATCATCCTAAATTTGGGTTAACATTATTTAATCATCTTTCAAGCCATCTAGGTGATCATATTGATGGAAAGAATTTGATTCTTTCAATTAAAATGTCAAGGTTTTAGGCTTGTACTGTGTTTGGAAATCCTAACAGATGTGTGCAGAAGCTGGTGGGCAACAGTTTTATTATGGTCACTGAGGAATCCAATGTGTTCTAAACCAACCTTTATTCTCTCAGAGAAAAATCAGTAAGTTATTACTGCACTTTGAATCAGCCTTTTTCTGTGGGCACATCAAAGAACATCATGCCTCCCTTCTGTTAACTAGAATCACCAAGGACTCATTATCAAGGCCTTCCTCAAAGCTTTCCGACACTGCAATGGTTTCCTACTGATAACAAATTATCACAGAGATACTGGCTTCAAACAAGATTAATTTATCACTTTCTCTTCCTCTGACTTCAGGAAATGAGAAGTTCAAACTGAGATTCAGGGGTTTAACTCAAGGCATTCACAGAGAGGCCTTCTTCTGGGAGCTCCAGGCAAGAATTCTTTCTTTGTCTCATTCAAATTTTAATCTCAGATGCAAAGTTTAAGTGTATAGTTCAAGGTGTCATTTTTGGGGAGCAAATCTCCAGGAGTTTTGCATTTTGCAAATATAGAATTCTATGTCTGTTAAATAGTTCCTTTCCCTCTAAGCTCCACCAACTATGGTAGTCACCATCCTACTTTCTACTTCCAAGAGTTTGACTACTTTGTCTTTCTTACATAAAGACGTTCATACAGTCTGTCTTTTTGTTATGGGCTTAGTATAATGTCCTCAAGGATCTTCCATGTTAGCATATTAATCAGGGCATTCTTCCCACTGTTGATGTTGAAGATAACCCCATCATCAGTACAGAACAGACTTCCCTCGTCCATTAATACATTGAGATTCTTGGGTTGGTCTTGTCTTAGTTATTGCTAATAATACTACTAAAATCATGGATGCAGAAACATTTCATCAAGACCTTGTTCTCAATCCTTCAGGATACAAATTTATAAGCACATAGAAACACCTAGCTGTTTTATTCTTTGGTATTTTTTTCTTTTTAAAAATTATTTTCACTACGTAGAGAAACTGAATGAATAAATTCTTATGTAACTATTACATAGGAAAATAGAGGTTTTACTTAATATTTTTTCTTTTTTACTTTCTAGTTTAATCTCTCTGAAAAATTTTGGTATATCACAGTCACTGTTGCTGTATGATATCATTGTCCCACGACAGCTTACCTCTGCTCTAGGCATCAGTGGGACAAGTAAGATGCACCATCAAAGTGTAGAGAGAGGTCTTGGCTGTTCAACATGACTTGGTGACTGCAGACACTCAAGTGGTTAGCTTCTTTAGGGTCTGTCTAAGTTACAAAGATGATTTAATCTGAAAGCATATCCTTCCAGGAAGGCTCATTTCTCATGGCTGAGCAATGAAGAGATGTAAATGAACCAGCCATTTTCACTCTTACAGTTTAATAATTTTGACAGGCAACATCAACGTAGAGTATCCAGTGGTTGCTAAAGACTTTTCAGACCTTCACATTGGCTAGTTCCTTCCTAGGACCAATTCTATTTTCCCAGTTCTTTCAGCAAGGTCTCCTATCCACTTGTATCACAAACTGTTTCAAGTGTTTGTGTAGCATGAATCTTAAAAGGTCTTATTAATAAAAACAAACCTGGAGCTGGGTATTGGGGTGAATGCTGGAAGATCAGAGAAGCAGAACAAGCCACAGTCACCTCACCTCGCCAATTCCTCAGCTGTCCCTGTTTCCTCAGACTGGATGCCTCTCAGCTGAACTGTGCTGCTCAAAAGCCTAAAAGCTTAACCGGGCTTTAGTACCTTTCTGCTTCCTGCCATCACTTCCTGAGATTAAAGGCTCTTGTTACCACTCCTAGCTGTTTCCAGTGTGGCTTTGAACTCAGAGATCCAGACAAATCTCTGACTCTGGAATGCTAGAATTAAAGGCTTGTGCTACCACTGCCTAACCTCTATGTTTAATATTATGGCTCTTTGTTATCTGACCCCAGATAAGTTTATTGAGGTACACAATTTATCAACCACATGTTTGCTTCCAGAGGACCACACAGAAAGTAAGCAGTAACACAGAAAGTAAGTAGGTGATAGGAGGTTCTCTTTCAAGATGGCATACTCCTAGGGTTGGTGAGTTGGAGCATAATTTGAGAGAAGCTGGAGGTGAGCACTCAGGCTCTGTTTTCAACTGATGTGGTTCTCCTATAAGATGTACGGGCTTCTTCACAGCCGAGTGGCTGGTTTTTATAAAAAGTATCATTGTTTTAAGTTTATGAAGCTGAATTAATACTCATCTAAGTATCAATTATACTCTTGCCAAATCTGTAGTTGCTTATGTTTTGATTGCCTTATATAAAACAAGGTATTTCTACTTTTCAGTTTTAGAATTTTTCGATATGTACACATACAACCAAGGAAATAGTTTTGTGAATGGGTCCTTTCACGAACTGTCAAAAAGATACAGTAAAATTATATTTGCTTCAGTTTTCTACAATTACATGTTTTATTTCAAATTCATATTTGCATTAAACAACTGTTTTTACTGAATGATGAAACAAAGAATTTTAATTTATTTAATATTCAAAAAGTTTTCCAAAATAATAATATAAATTTATTGATTTGTCATAGACCTTTGAAATCTCAAAATATATGCACTCAAAACCCAGTGAATATTCACCAGCAGAGACACATCTAGGTTGACAACATGGGCCTTCTGCTCTCTATGTTAGAAAGGAATAATATGAACAGGAATGCAGTCACTCTTCATCATCTGGAAAGAGCCCCTGAAAACTGTAAATGTCATTTTATTAAGGTTGAAAACACAAAGGATTCTTAATGTTCATTATATCCAATATTAAAACAGAGAATCTGAGATCTCAGTTTGGGTGGGGTTCCTTCCAATAGTCAAAGAAACTTAATGGGCACAGAAGTTTTCAAGAATGTTGCAAGGGAAGATCCACACCACTGAAATATTTATCCAGAGGTCTGAATATTAGTATGTATGTTTGTCTGTTGTAGTTTGTATTTTCATTTTGCTCTGTTTTGTCTTGTTTTTCTTGTTATGATAGGATCTCACTTTGTAGCCCAGACAGGTCTTGAACTCACACAGTGCTCCTCTTTCCTCAATCTACTGAGTACTTGAGTTACAGTCACCTATCAATATGCCTATCAACTAAATTAGAGTTCTTTATCTCACTAGTTGCCCAACTTTATATGAAATGGCCCGCAAGCATAAATGTTGCCTCTTATAGTCCTCTTTAACATATCTTGGAGAAAGTATGCTTTTTAAAAACACTATGTTGCTGACTCATGGAAGCTTTTGTAATTCATTTTGACTTTTCACTGTTTTTTTTTCTGAGGTACTTGGGTCTAGCTCCTCATTACTCATTATGCACTTTACAATGTGACTTTTTTTCTTGTACTGTACCAGTGAATATCCTTATATTTATTTCTTGATCATCAAGGTCTTTTGAATTCTGTTCGAAGTCTCCAGGGGGTGGGTGCTTCTGCGCACCACCCCTGCATTCCACCCTACCTTATCATCAATATGTTCTTTCCTATAAAACTTAATGAAGGTGCTTACTTCTTTGGGAGGCAGCCTAATAATGTCTTCAGAGGACCTGCTGTGTTCACATCATAGCACTCAAGTTAAAAGAAACTACAAAGGCTCAGCTCTTTAAAGTACTGTGTTAGAGATGAAGACAATGATAGAAACTGAGGCATATTTTCTCAAGGCAACTCCTACTATTATTTGCAAGTGTAGATTTCAGGAGAAAACTAGTTTACATTAAGTGTTAAGAAATTGGTGGAATCACATATGAACTGCACCACTGGTCTTGTCTATCACTGACAGGCATATTGAAATTAGGGCAGGACAAACTCCCCTTTTTAAAAAAAAGAGCTACTTATCAAGTCATACTTCATTTTGCCTCTCAGCAATGACTTACTGTTCTTGTAAAGCGCTTATACAATTGTACGTCTATAAAAGTACTCTTAAGAATTCTCAAATGCCTCAGAAAATATGCAAAATTTGTCAGCAAAGTCAATAAAGTAAGAGAAACAAAGTAACAAAATTGGATTATGCAAATGTCATTACAATACTAGGACAAATTACAGAATTGTGAGTGGTCCCTAACTTTACAATATTGACATTCTAAACATTTTTAATTAGAAACCCTCTTATACAGGGCGTTGGTGGCACACGCCTTTAATCCCAGCACTCGGGAGGCAGAGGCAGGCGGATCTCTGTGAGTTCGAGGCCAGCCTGGGCTAAAAAGTGAGCTCCAGGAAAGGCGCAAAGCTACACAGAGAAACCCTGTCTTGAAAAACCAAAAAAAAAAAAAAAAAAAAAAAACCCTCTTATTAGTCATAAGGTAAAGGATAACCATGATACTAGAATCCACAGACCCAAAGAAGCTAAATAACAAAGAAGGCTCAAGGGAGACAAGAATCTCACTGTGAAGGGGAAACAGAATAGACATCACAGATGGGCGGTGGGAAGATGTCTGGTTTCGGGGATTGGGTATGGGAATAGGGTAGATCAGGTTGGAAGAGGATGGAGAGTGAGAGTACTGGGAAAGATAACTGGAATCAGGGGCACTTCCGAGATGAGCTAGATACCTAGTGCAATGGAAACTCCCGGGAGTCTATGAGGGTGACCCTAGCTAAGGATTCCTAGCAATGGGAGATATGGAGCCTGAAACAGCCATCTCCTGTAAATAGGCAAAACTTCCAGTGTAGAGATTGAAAACCCAGCCCAGCCACATAACCTCTGACCTGCAATTTGCCCAGCCTACAGGATTTGCTGGGACAAAAGTGACGGGAGGTTCAGGGACTGGCCAACCAATGGCTGGTCCGGTTTGAGACCCATGCTATGAGAGGGAGCCCATACCTGACACTGTCAGGAAGGCTCAGAGACCTAGGATAGAAACAAACAGGACTGGCAAAAAAAAAAAAAGCCACTGAAATGATCCTAATAATATTCTGCGATACTCTTAGATGAGTGCCTAGCCCAACTGCCATCAGGATCAGCAGATGCAGAGACCCACAGCCAAACATTAGGCCAAGCTCCAGCATCCTGTGGAAGAAGAGGAGAAGGATTATGGGAGCCAAAGTAGTCAAGGACAACACAATAAACCTCACAGAATCCACTAACCTGGGCTCATAGGGGTTCACAGAGACTGAATCACCAACCAGAGACCTTGCATGGGACTGACCTAGACCCTCTACACATATGTTACAGTTATGTAGTTTGGTCTTCTTGTGGGATTCCTAACAGTGGGAGCAGGGGCTGTCTCTGACTCCATTACTTGCTTCCAGGACACTTTCCTCCTACTTAATAGAAGAGGAGGTGCCTAGTCTTGCTGCAACTTGATATACCATGGCTGGCTGATATATATGGGAGACCTGCCCTTTTCTGAAGAGAAAAGAGGGTGGATGGGGGGTAGAGGGAATGTTGAGGGAAGGGACTTGGAGGACAGAAGAGGAGGGAGGGAGGGGAAACTGTGATCAGGCTGGGGGGAAGCAATTAATTAATTAATTAATTAAAAGAAAAACTTAATAAGTCTGGAAGAGGAAAATAAAAAGTAATTTCTCTTGAGAAAAAAGAAAAGAAATCGTCTAACAAACATTGTTAAGGTATACTGAAAATTCTCTGCAGACTGAGCCAATGGCTGCAGCTGCATGCAGCTCAGAGCATCTCCACGTGCCAAATGCAGTTAAAGAGTTGGTTCCTAACTCAGTCCTTCTAAGGCTTGTTATTTGGCAGATAGCAACTGTTCTCATCCCTAATACAGGAGTCAGTCTGATCTTCTAAGCTAGTGCAGTAGGACAATCTATGAAAAACACATTCTGTAGTCACTAAATATGGGAAATGCTAGGTTCAATACTCCATAACAGAGAACAATAAACGTTAACATTTTAGACTCTGTTAACCATCTCAGAAAAATAAAAGTTTGTTTAAAATTTATTTCAGTTCAAATTTCCCAAGCTATGTTGACCAGGGTTCTCCATCTTACAAAAAACCGGCTGACCGCCCACAAAAAGTAGTTCTTCAGAAGATACACATGTAAATATTGATCCATCAAACTACTATTTAGTATGTTAACTCAGTAAGCTTCTTCCTCATGAAGTTAGTGCTTTTATCTACGTCATGGTGGAATGAAGTGGGCACTGCCTGTGTCCTCAACAACCTCTCAAAGGCATATAGAAAAACAGGATATTGGAAGCTAACTGTGTTCCGAGGGAGAAAGATTTTGGCATTATAGTAGAAGTCTAAAATAGCATTCAATATAATGCAAAGACAGAAAATGTCGAATTAGAGGATGACTTTAAGGCAGGTAAGACTTTGCTACATAGAGAAGGGAGGTGACAGTGAGTATACCAAGTGATAAAGACCACAAAGGTGATGACAAAGGAGTGTATACATGGGTTTTTTTCACAGAGTGGAAAACTAACCTTAACTATAGCCGAATTGTACCACCCTTAACCTTCATGTTTGATAGGTACTGATGATACAGCAGTAACTTTCTGGAATAACAATACAACTTGAAATAAGACTGATAGCTCAGCAATCATCAGCCAATAATTAAGTCAGAAATCAGGACTATCAACATATGTTAATATCAATGCATTGCAAGGAGAAGGTGAAATGAGAGCACAGACTATCAATCCCGAGCATGCCACAGGTCTGACAGACTGTTGAAAGGAGTGCAGCAAACTTTGTCCAGGTCCTGCTTGCTTCTAATGGGTGCAACTGGATCAGATTTCTTTCTTATGAAGATAATTCAATGACAGTATGAAAGATGGCCTGAAAAGAGGACAGGCAGGAAACAAAAAAAGCCAACTAGAGGTATGATATTGCATTTCCTAGCAAAGACTACAAGCACCAATGCAAGGAAGGATTAGCAATTAAGAAGTGATGGATGTAAGAGAAACTAAACATGCCCTGTTGATCCATCAGTTGCAGAATTACAAGAAACAGAAAGAAGAAAGAGATTTTTGCCTACTTTCCATTATAGATTATCAGTTAAGAGTTAGCCTGATTTCTACAAATACTTTGAAACAAAATGACATGAAATAAAAATCAAAAGTTGTATTAATAACTATTTCATTCATAAAATTTTCATATCATTTCTTCGCTTCTTCCTCCCCTCCCTCTCCTCCTCCTTTATAAACAAGTACTATAATCTAAAGAAGCCATCCTGATCAAGCTGAACCAGCTAGCAATACTAGTTTCTGTGATATTCACCAAGAAGTCCTATTATTTCTGACATTTAGTACAAAATCTATGATGTTCACTGGATGTCTTTGCTTACTGATCATTTTATTGAAAATACTGTTACCTGATTACTATTCAGGCATTGGTAGAGATGTTTTATTTTTATTAATTTCTTAGCTCTGGAGAATATTTTACAGTTTTTATTTACCTTTTCACTATTCTTCCCTTAGCTGGTATCTCCAGTTCAAAATATACAAACTTAGAATATTGTAATGTTATTATATAAATGATTTCTTTATTTCACTCTCCTAATCATAGGTATTGATTAATTCAATGAACATGTGTTATTTTAATTTATTGGAAATGTAAAATTAATATTTTAATTTATTGGAAATGTAAATGTCTGTTTTACAACTTTGTTTTAGGATCTGTCTTACCTCAATTTCTTCAATCTTGTTAATCACATGAAAAGTATTATTTTAAGATTCTAAAAAACAGAAACCTGTCAAAGTAAGATTTATGTGGTTAATGCTTATAAAACAGAGTCTCTGACAATAACAAGAATAATAATAATAATAATAATAATAATAATAATAATAATAATCCTTATGTGTTCATTATATGTTCTTCAAGACAATGCTAAGAAATTGTGCTTGGGTGTCAGTTCCTTCTAGGGACAGAATCTCCATTGACAGCCAGACAGATATCCAAGAAACTGCTGACTAGAAAGCCCAACTTGTGAGCAGCCAAATGAAAGCTAACCAATGAATTATTAGTAACTCAAAAATGTTGCCTTTATAGTTATATATATTTTGACCTCTCCATCCTAGGCATTTGTCATGACTCAGTATAGCAGAAGTAACAGTGTTCCTGGAGACCCAGCTCTGCAGATGAGAGTGGAGTTCTCATAATTAGAAAATATCTATTAGTTCTTCTGGATGATGGTACATTTCATTTGCTCTGAGGTTTAGAGCCTGGTTTTAGCTAATTTAGATTATAGATTAGGTTCCTGCTGGAAATATTGATCATCATAAGCATTGAAAATCATTACTGTTGTAAAAGGTTTTTTTTTGACCATTTTTCACTTGTTCATGATAAAAGACATTCCCTATCTTCTGGTAAGGAGGGCTTAGTTACAAGGAAAGAATTCCTAAAGCTGTAAAAACTCAAGGTATGGATACATGATCAGTTTATGCTGTAGAAAGAATAACTGTAGTAAGTAATTAGAATAACCAATAAGATTGCATATATATAATTCAGTTAAATTCTTTAAATTCTAGAAATCTGAAGTCTGTTTTTGCTATGTAGGTTGCCATTTTTTTCTCATGGAGGTGTTTAGACTTCATAATGTTTCATGTCATATTCTTCACTGAGGAGACTAGTACCTATTTCAGATGTTTTTAAGTGTAATGTGATCTCTGCTAAAACACTTCTAACTTCTTCCACTAGAATACTGTATGCTTATAATATTATTAGTATGATTTCACAGAATTTTTAGCCCTACTGTAATTCTATCTCATGAGAACTACACAGTAAGTAGTGTAAGTAAGCTGATAAGAGCTGGGATCTCTACCAAGCAGGTTGAGTGGAATGATTAGTTCTGAGAACTATCTAGCATGAATTTGACCCCTGTAGGCAGAGTTTCTCTGTGTCTCAGCAGCTGCTCCCGAATAACCATTCACAGACCTATTATTAATTTTAGATTGTTGGTCAGTAGCTTAGGCTTGTCTCTACCCAGCTCTTACAACATGAATTCACCCATTTCTATTCATCTGTGTGCTTCCCCAAGACTCTTTTACCTCATCTACGAACTTCCCATGTTGCTTCTTTCAATTCTGGCTTGAGACTCCTCAGATTCCACCCTCCTTCTTCCCAGCATTCTCTCTGCCCTCAAAATCTTGCCTAGCTATTGGCCAATCAGCTTTTTATTAACAGTGAGAGCAACACATTTTCACAGTGTACAGAAGGATAAGTCCACAGCAGATCACTTACCCTGGTTATCCAAAAAGTCACAACACATTCTTGCTTACTTTTTTTCTTTTAAAAAAATTTTTATTCATTTTACATACCAACCACAGACACCCCCTCTCATCCCTTCTCCAGCTCCCCCGCCTGCCTCCCCTCCCCTGTCGAAATCCCCCCATCGCTCCTCCAAATGGGTAAGGCCTCCCATGGGGAGTCAGCAAAGCCTAGTACATTCAGCTGAAGTAGGACCAAGCCCCTCCCCACTGCATCAAGGGTGAGCAAGGTGTCCCACCATAGGTAATGGGCTCCAGAAAACCAGCTCACACACCAGGGATAGATCCTGATCCCACTTCCAGGGGTCCCTCAAACAGACCAAGCTACACAACTGTCTCCTGTGTATAGAAGGCCTAGTCTGGTTCCATGCAAGTTCCATAGCTGTTGGTCTAAAGTTCATGAGTTTCTTTGAGCTTGGTTCAGTTGTCTCTGTAAATTTTCCCATCATGATCTTGACCCCTCCTTCTCATGTAATCCCTCTTCCCTCTCTGGACTCCCAGAGCTCAACCTAGATGCAGGGATGGTTCAACATATGAAAATCTGTCAATGTGATCCATCATATAAACAAACTGAAAGAAAAAAAGCACATGATCATCTTATCTCATTAGATGCTGAAAAAGCGTTTGACAAAATTCAACACCCCTTCATGATAAAGGTCTTAGAGAGATCAGGAATACAAGGAACATACCTAAACATAACAAAGGCAATTTACAGCAAGCCGACAGTCAACATAAAATTAAATTGAGAGAAACTAAAAGCGATTCCTGCTCACTTCTAAAATCAGCATAGGATATTGTCTGGATGTGAGGCTAGAGATACAAATCAATAGTACATAGTCAATACTGATTGATAACCTTAGTTTTGAAAAGTAAGTTCTTTTTGAGTTAGAACTCCACTAACTTTAGAGGGTAAAGTAAATGGGCCTCATTTCAATAGCAACCATCAAGAAGTACACGTATGTTACGATTAACAATGAAGAGACCTACTAGCTCAGAATCAGGTATCTCCCTTAAAGCTGATGGTAACATTAAAGTAGACAATAAGATCTCTTAGAAACGCAGTTATACAAAGACCATAGTAGATGCCAAGGACATGATCCATTCTAATTCCTGTCAACTAGCTCAGAAGTGCTCCACATCCCAGCATAATGAATGTAGGATGTTGGTCATGCAAGGGCCTGGGGTGAAAGGCATCTGTGTCTATAGTTTTGCAGGGATATTTTAAAATGGATAGAAAGTCAGTCCTACACTTTCACAGTCTTATGAAAATCGGCTTTCCAAACATTCATTTTTCTTTATTTTTCAAGATTTTTCTAGGCCTTCTCTCCAAATTCCTAATTCTGGCAATTCCTGATTGCTTATGTGAAAATTATGTTCCAATTTTAAATCCTCAGGCATTTGGGGAAATGAGGTTAGGAATGACATCTGTTCCAGTTGGCACTTCTACACGGTCCTCATTGCACTACAAAAAAATGTACTGACAGGGTTTGTGACCTACAGTGTTGATTTTCCACAGACGTCATACGGCAAAAAGGGTCTCATCAGCATCAAGTTCCACGCCTGAGCAGTTGCGAGAAACTTCTCTAATAGGCTGGTTCATCTCCACCCCCTATAGTTTTCACACTCGTTATAAACTCTAGAAACAAACTTTCCTTTTCTCCCTTTTGTGTTCTATCTCAGCGCCATTCTCCGAATTTACTTCTGCAGTCTTGATACATGTTTGTAAAAGCTTCTGCTCTGGTGAGATTTTTGCCAACTTGACTCAAGATCAAGTCATCTGGGAAGAAGGAATACCAACTGAAGAATCGCCTTCCTCAGACTGTTCTAAAGGGAAGGCAAGTCTGTGTGGCATTTTCTTGATTAGGATTGATGTGGGAGGGCCCAACCTACTGTGGACTGTGCCACCCCTGGAAAGGTAGTCATGAATTGTATGAGAAAGATAGCTGAGCAAGCCAGGGCAAGCAACCCAACAGGCGACGTTCCTCCATGGCCTCTGTTTTAGTTCCTGCCTCCAGGTTCCTGCTTGAGTTCCTCCTCTGACTTCTCTTCATCATTATGTGTGATTGAGACAATTACAAACCATTTTTTCTCCAGTTTATTTTTGGTCACAGTATTTTGTCACAGAAAACGAAACAACAAGTATGACAAATCTTGGTACCAGGATCATGAGGTATTGCTATGACAGGCTTGACCATGTTGTTTAGGGAAGGGTTGTGAAGGGGTTTGGTGCTTTGGGCTGGGAAACCCCAAAATTTTACTGACAAGATTTGTGACTTTTACAGCATTGATTTCCCAAAGACATTGAAAGTTCCACAGGAATTGAAAAACCCAAGGAGAAAAGTTGAAAGCTCAACGTTTAATGGCCTGTCCTGTACGAACTTGAAAGACAATGCTAAGGGCCACGCAGACAATGGAAACCTCACTTCCGCTCAAGTTTCTGAGGGAAGCAACAATTCTATAAAAGGCAATTTATGTGATACTTTGATTAATAATATGTGGTTTCTGGTGAGCTAAAGCTCAAGAGTCGGCTGTGATTAAGAAGAGACCACTGTCATTGAAGTGAAACCTTTGCTTTACAGGTACAATCGATGCTGGGGCTGAAAAATCATCTGTGATTAACAACACCATTGAGGTCCACTCTGTTGGGAATTAGCTCCTCAGGGTTAGCACAGAAAAGCTGGGTCCACAGAGGGCCAAGCACGCACCTTCACGCTGGCAGCTGAACTTGGTAATATGTAAGAGCCACTTGTGTGGAACTGGTTTTGGTGGCATGGAGGCTGCAGATTTTGATGGTGTCATGGAAAGAGGCTGACTTTTAGCACCACAAGAGTCTGGTGCAGGCACAGGTGAAGATGCAGCCTCAGTTGCAGAGGAAAACCCAGGAATTGAGAGATTCAAGGAGAGGAGCTCAGATTAGGCACCATGTGGTAGAGTCAGAACTTCCATGGAGAGGCCAGTGGAGGACTCGGGCGATGATGCAATCTGAGTTACAGTGCTGTGGATTGTAGGTGCCAGGATTGTGAGATGACCACCCAAAACAGCAGCAGGTTTGCAATGAGTCAACCTGAGTCTAAGAGACAAACTCTATGTGGTAGAGCTGGAGAAGTGGAGCTGTCCAAGCCCTTTGAAGCCCAGGATATCATGAGGGAATCCTTGATATCAGACACTAAGTCATTCACACTGTTGAAATCTGGTTTTACTTACGTTTGATTGTAGCCATGTCCTAGTTTCTCATACACACACACACACACACACACACACACACACACACACACACACACA
>CABHPR010116834.1:0-21298 GCA_902168415.1 Peromyscus melanophrys
GGTAGTTCTCAGGACTTCCCTTTTATTCCAACGTAAGTACCAAACACAGTGCTTTTTAACCTTAGGATAATTATCATGCTTTGTATTCAGATTTTTCATCTAATTTATGTCTTGTATTTAACAAAACAAAGCAAACAGCTATTTCTTACCTGTTGAAACAATTGACCATGGCACTTCCCGACAGACTTCCTGTTATACTAGCTCCAGCTAGTGCCATGGTGCTGGCTGTCTCACTCAGGTTGTCTCTGATGGTGCCTATTCGATCCATGTGGCTTCCGCTTGCACTCAAACTGCCAGTCAGACCACCAACACTCCCTTCTCCTATGCTGGGGTTGTGCCTTGCTTCTGCTACCGATGTTGTATCTAGATGTAAAGTAATTCAAGAAATGAAGTAAGAAGGATTACTCACTTTCCTGCCTTAAACTCTCATGATTTCAGAAAGGACAGCAGAGGACACAGTACAAACCACACTCACGGTTGGGCACAAAGAGAGCTATTTCAGGGTGTACAGCTCAATCTGAGACTGGCTCTAAATTTAAAATGGTCACTATTTGTTGTTGCTGTTGTTAAGTCCAGAAGATTTAGGAATTATAATGAACAAATGATTTAAAAGGCCTTCCTTGCCAGCACTAGGTTCCAGTGAGAGATCCTATTCTCTAGATCAATAAGATTCGGGCAAAAGTTGATATCTAGATACAGTTCACACTTCTAGTTGTCTATAAACTATCACAAGATGTGTTATGATTATATTCTACTTCTACAGCACTACTGAGAAATGCACGTATTTATGGCCGTATCTGAGTTCCTAGTACAGATCCAATCACGTGACAAAAGCGGTGAGGAAGTCCAGCAGAGGGGAAGGAGGTGGGAGGGGGGCAGGGCCTGGGCGTCATCTCTGCACTGCTCACAGCATGACCAGGGAAGGCCTCTCATCAGGTCACACCAAGACTCAAAGGCCTGCACAGGTGAGCCATACAACTATTCCAAAGAAGAGGATTTCAGACAGAGGTAACTACAAGTGTAAAAGCCCAGAGAGAGCTCTGAGTATTAACTGTCCTCTTCAAGGAAACGTGGTATAAGACAGGACGGGAAGGGCAGACCATGAGAATAAGGACTGGACACCTTGCTCCTCATGCAGACAATCAAGAGACTTCAAGAGAAGGTACACAAAAGAAAAGTGACAGGGTTCTGATGACCTGGCTGAAACACTGTAGAGGTGCACAGGAGTACAAAAGGCTTCATTCTTAGAAATCTACAACACACGTGACAGAAACTGCTAGATACAGAACAAGCAAGCTGGCCAGCTAACATTTCTCCAGGCCGTGTGCAGAGCCTTTATTCTTCACTATTTCTGCCCACTACAGTTCTACTTCGTGTTTCTTTGAATGGTACAGAAGACAGTTTTGGTTTATTGACCATCTGCAATCCTTTGAGCTGCACCACTCTTCACCTCCTTTCCATACTAGCTTATCGAGTATCAAGCAAACACTGTATGGGAAGATTCCCATTCGTCCCAAATGTACTCTCAGTGAGAGTTAAGCACCCAGAATCACTCCACCCTCTCTCACACAGGCCCGCCCTTCACAGGTCCTTTCACAGCTTCTGGATGAAAACTACAGGCATCAGGCATGCACCTCTAATGCCAGCACATCTGAGGCAGAGCAAGCCTGGTCTACACACCAAAGTTCAGGCCAGCCAAGGCTACACAGTGAGACCCTGTCTCAGAGAGGAAAGGGAAGAGGGAGGGAGAGTGTGTGAGCCAGTGCTGGTACAGCGAGGCCTAGATAAAGGAAGACAGTGGAAACAGACACACCTCTTCCCGTCTAAAGGACTCACCCATCGCCGTGTTAGTCCCACCAACATTTATGTCGTTCTCGTCATCAAACTCGATCCTCACTCCTTTCCCATTGCCTGCTGAAACTCCACAACCCCCGCTTCGGCAGAGGGAGATTGGAACAACGCCATAAACATAAGCTAACATAATGGGAACACCAATGCCTAAAAGGGAATTAATTAAACTGCATATTAGAAACCAAAACCTGAACACGGAATAGGAGGTGTAGGTCTTTTCAGGAGAAGGTGCACAGGGTTCTAAGGAACACAGCAAATGCAAGACTCCCAGGTGGGCTTCAGGTATCAGAGGAAAGACAGATTCTGTGAACTTTTTAAGTGCACGTCTCTGAACTCAAGCGGAAGGAAGGGCTGTACATCAGCTATCCTAACAATAGGTTCTTGGGGATTGAACCTAAAGGCCTTATATGTGTGCGTGAGGCATGTGCTGTACCACTGGGCTAGAGCCCTGGCCCTAAAACTAGGTTCTGGAGTCTACAGCATTTTTAATGAAGTTACTGTGAAACCTCCTCTAAGTTACCCTTCATGTTAAAAGTAATCCTCATGGCAACATACTCGTCAGAAATCCCTCTTCTGTCAACTTCCCAAGATCTGAGGTGATGTTTTGAAGCATGCTCTTACCTACAGTCACTGCAGCTACCACTGGAGATACAATGACAGACAGCGTCACACCACCTGCTATGGCCAGATTCCGCTTGTGTTTTGAAACGTCTTTGCCTTCATAGCGATTATGAATCTGAAATTTAAAAGGGAATGGAAATTTAGAGAAGAGAAACATTGTACATTCAGTTTAAATGAAATAGTCTTTTACACACAGAAAGCTGGAGTCACTTCTCACACAACCTCAGTCAGACGCCTACTTCAAGGTAAGCACAGCATCGCAACTCACTCCCACTACGGACCTGCTCACAGAAGGCGGGGTGGCTCAGGAGAGTCAGTCTGCGTTAGAGGTTCACCATCACCCTGTGTACACTGCTAGTTCAAAGCTGGCCCACACCATGAGACTCTGTCTCAAAAACAATACTAGAGTTCCACAGGTTTCTTTCTAAATAAGATTCCTTTGCACCAGCCCCCAGGAGAGGGTGCCACAATCTTTTTTACTCCTAAAAGTTGAGTCTAAAAAGGCACTGTATGAAACAATTATCACTTAAGTAAAACTTTTTTTCCAGACACCTTTTTATGACAGAAAATGATTAACAGAGGACCCCACATCCTATCTACTTATTTATAGTTTAAAAAGGTAAAGACAAAGAAAAATAATGGTTACCAGAGGATAGGAGTTAAATCTACTTAGCATCATTGCACAGTCCACATTAATAAATACAATTATTGCCATAAGAACAGCTTGTGACTTATTACATGAAACTGGGAAATACTTTAGTAGCTTTGTTCTTGGGCCCTGCAAGAGACAAACTAAAGAAGGGTATTTTCTCATCTGTTTCAAGACATCCTGTGAGCAGCCTCCAAACCACACAGGCAGTCGGTCAGTCTCTACAGTAAGATGCTAGGTCCTTTCTACGTTCTTTTTCCTGCAGCTACTTTCCAGGCCATTCCTGGACACAGTCCTGCAGGAGAGCAAAGCCAAGCCTACACATACGCAGGGTAGATCTGTGAGGACAGGCTGCTGAGGGAAAAACATCCTCCATCAATCAACTTTTGCTCCCACCCCCCTTCTTCCTTTCCTTTTTTTAGAGACAAGACCTTATTATATATACAGTCCAGGCTGGCCCCCAAAGTACTGAGATGTACACCACAAGCCTATCAACTTTGGCATCCTTACCCTCCGTGTGGAGTAACAGTGACCACATCATCCTATTATTTTTGGTTCAACTTAACTGTTTCTGTTTGCTAATTTTTTTCCTTCCAGTTTCTTCCATTTTTTTTTTTTTTTTTTTTTTTTTGGGTTTTTCGAGACACGGTTTTTCTGTGTAGCTTTGCGCCTTTTCCTGGACCTCACTTGGTAGCCCAGGCTGGCCTCGAACTCACAGAGATCCGCCTGGCTCTGCCTCCCGAGTGCTGGGATTAAAGGCGTGCGCCACCAACGCCCGGCGTTTCTTCCATTTTTTAAAAAAACTTTATTATATGTGTATGGGTGTTTTACCTGCATGTATATTTGTCTCATGTATGTATGTGCCCTGTGGCCACGGAGGCCAGAAGAGGAGGGCATCAGATCCCTTGGGATTAGAGTTACAGACAGTTGTGGGTTGCCTGCTGGTACTGGGAACTCTTCTGGAAGAGCAGCGGTGTTCTTAATCACTAAGCCATTTCTCCCCCAGACCCCAAACCCTCAGTTTAAGAACTGGCTTCATGTAGCGTAGGCTCTCCTCAACTCACCATGTAGCCAAGGATGATCTTCTGAGCCTGCGTCTCTATCTCATAAATGCTGGGTTTATAGGCATGTCTAGCTGGTTATTCTTGTAGCATTTTTTACTTTTGTTCTAACCAAAAGTTCAGTTTTCAGGCATTTCCTTGACTTACTAGGTTCTCCTGCTAATGGCAGATCGCAAACACCACAGAAAATTAGAATGACTCCATCAACTTGCCCTTTAGGCGCGTGTGTGACTAACATCAGGAACAACAAACACCTCACAACTTTGGACAAAAGCACTGTGTCTGGCCGGCCTGTAGTCTGCTGCACCCTGCGTTAGTCTCGGAGTACTGGGTCACCAGCTATGACTCGATAAACTCGCTGCCAGTGTGTATAGTCTCTCTTTTTCCCTTCTACTTCTAAGTACCTGAGCAAACAGTTTTGCTTTTGATAAAAATCTTTTTGGTATTCTACATGAAAAATTATTAAAATCAGTTTCTGTCCTGGTTAACTTTTTTGTTAACTTGACACAAGCTAAGAGTCATCTGGGAAGAAGGAACCTTAACAGAGAAAATGCCCACACTAAGCCTGGCATGGTGGCACACGCCTTTCATCCCAGCACTCAGGAGGCCGAAGCAAGCGGATGTCTGAGTTTGAGACCAGCCTGGTCTACAGAGCGAGTTTCAGGATGGAGGAGGGGCTACACAGAGAAACCCTGCCCGGAAAATTTTTAAAAAAAGGGGAGGAAGGAAAAGAAAAGAAAATGCCCACACTAAATTGACTGGTGGGCATTTTCTTGATTAATGATTGATATAGGAGGGCCCAGTCCACTGTAGGTGGTGCCACCTGGGTGGGTGGGTGGTCCTGGGTTGTAGAAGAAAAGAAGGCAATAAACAGTATTCCTCCAAGGAATGTGCTTCAGTTCCGGCCTCCAGGTTCCTGTCCTGACTTCCTTCCATGATCAACTGTGATGAGAAAACTAAACCAAATAAACCTCTTTTCCTGTCAAGTTTTTTTTTTTTTTTTTTTTTTTAAAGTCAGAGCAACAGTTCTCATACTGGAGATAATCTGTCTTCTCTCTAGTGCTGGGAATCAAACCCAGGCCCTTGCACACACTGTGTGAGTGACACCATGCTATGGCCGTCACTCACTGACTTTAGAGGGTTACTTACTTAAGACCCTTCTGAAATAAACAATCAACAGAAATATCTCTGTTCCTCACCAGTCACAAACAAATTTTTGTTTTGTTTTTGTGCTGTCTATGATCTAACACAGAACCTCCTACAAATTAGGTAAGTACCTTACCAAGAAGCTATATGCCTTTCTATCAAAACTAATTAAAAAATAATGTTTTTTGTTTTGTTTTTTAGACTGTATTTCAGGGCTAGAAGAGATGGTTCAGCAGTTAACAGTACATGCCACTGCTCTTGCAAAGGACTGAGTCTGATTCCCAGCACCTACATGGCAGCTCACAACTGTCTGTAACTCTAGTTCTAGAGCAGTGGTTCTCAACCTTCCTAATGCTCTGACCCTTTAGTACAGTTCTTCATGTTGCGGTGACCTCCAACCATAAAATTATTTTCGTTGCTACTTCATAACTGTCATTTTGATACTGTTATGAACTGCAATGTAAATACCTGCGTTTTCTGAAGGTCTTAGGCAACCCTATGAAAGAATTGATCGACCATAAATGTTCGATCAGAGCCCACAAATTGAGAACCGCTCGCTATTCTAGGTGACCTAACGCTGTTTTCCGGCCTTTGCAAGCACCAGGCACACATGGTACACAGACATCCACGCACGTAAACACTCACGGCAGTGACATAAACGCAGCTGTCTATGGCAGAGGGTCACTCTCACCCTGAGTTTAGCAGCACAGCTCAAGGACACAAAGGAGACAGCTGGACTCAGCCTAAGTACTGTCTGATAACAGCGGCCATGTGGCAATAGCCCCGGCTTCCTCTCGAGTTGGTGCTTTCTCCAGGCCTGGGTGTCCGACTGGCTAGACTGAAATCTATGATGGCTTCATACACTGAATTCATTCACCTGGGCCCCAATCCCTTTTCTAAACCACAGTATTAGGCTGGCAGGACGGTTCAGAGGGTTAACAGTATTTGCTGTCAAGCCAGAGTGTGACCCTGGAACAACACAGTAGAGGTTAAAAAACCAATTCCAGCAGCTGTCCTTTGATCTCTACTCATGTGTCCACACACATACCATAACCAAGTAAATGTAAAACTCATTATTTCACCACATCGATTAGAAGCTAAAATACCTAGGGTGCTACATTAGGATCAATCAATGGCTGGGTGTGGTGAAACACACTTTCCCTCTGGGAGGCAGAGGCAGGTGAATCTCTGTGAGTTCCAGGCTAGCCAGGACTATATAGTGACTATACAGTGAGACACCCCTGCCTCCCCAAAAAAGACTAATGCAGGCTTATAAATCACCTGCCATTAAAGTCTGGGCTTTCAACTATTAATTCCCCTCTGAAAAACTGTTCTCTTTGTTCTGACTGTGTTAGGATCATGTAATTTCTTGACATTCAATTAATTTAATTTAGATGGCAACAGGCTTCCTAATACTTCATAAGTTATCTCATTGATTCTCCCAAAGAAGTGACTGCTTAGCTAATGATGAGAATGGCAGGATCAGAAAATGCTGGTGTCTGGATCACCACACAGACTGTTACAACTTGTAAACTGTACTTATAAACAGCGGCATACAATGGAGGTGGAAAGGCTTTGAACTGAATAGTAAAGAATTAAAGAACGGTTAATTATTCTTTGCTTGAGGGCACGCATTATTCAGCCATGAATTTCTATCTTAAAGATCTTACAGAAATAACTTTAAAAGGATATACCAAAGAAAGAACAATGTCAATTATCCTTCAAAATTTTATACCAAGCATTGAATCTGTAGTGCAGATTGTAACAATTTAAAGGAAGGTTGCTTTTTATGCACACATATTAGCTTGCCAAGCACTAAGAGTTTACTGTGTAAAATGGGGACTTTTGTTAGTTTACTTATTTATTTTTGAGATATATGGGCTGGCTTCAAACTTGCTGCGATCCGGAAGATGACTTTGAACTCCTGAGTGTTGGGATTACAGGGATTACCACACCCAGTTTACGTGAATCAAATCCAGGACTTCCTCCATGAAAAAAAGTCTACCAACAGAATTATATCCCCAGTCCAAAACTTTCATAATGAAAAACTAAAATCAACTCCTGTGTTAAAAATAAAGCAAAGCCACTTCAGTTCTAAGAAGATGCGCCAACCATTCAGGAGAAGAGCTCACCTTGCGGCCCACATACACAGGGATGCCGATGATCATGGCAGGGATGGCAATGCCGGCTATCAGCGCGATCCCGACCGGAGCGCCGACAAGGGTCCCCAGCTGCCACAGGATTTTCTTCTTCCGGCTCCAGGGTTTCTTCCCCCAGAAAGTACAACCTGATGGACTGAGAGGAAAACTACATAGTGACTGTTCAGAAACAGTACAACAGATAACACATCAAAGCAACAACTGCAGAAGGGACTGTCTCTCATACTTAACTACCCCCCCCCTTTTTTGTACTTTGGGTTCATTTAAAAGCCAAAATATTAAAGATCCAACTTTAAGTTACATGAACAGGATATTGCTAGTTATGATTTAAAATTTATCCATAGTTCTCCATGACCTTCAAAACATCAGTTTCTGAAGACTATACTGATGTAAAATAAAATGTTTATTTTATCTCCATTTTAGGCACACAAGTATGTAATTACATCATAAATTCATGTTGGGGCCTAAATGAGAAAATTTATTTATAAGAAAATTAAGAGCTGGATTAATTGTATACAGTAGCAAATATTAGCACTAAAGTTCAATAACAATGTAAAAACAAAGGAACCTCTATTTCCTATCTAAGTTATTTAAGTATAACTTGGTAGTTTTTAAACTTATGTAAATAGGAATACAATCCATCTTTTTAAGTAGCTTATAAACCTCAGGAATAAAAATACTTAGGTTAATACTGTGTGGTGGTTTGAAAGAAAATAGCCCCCAAAGGGAAATGACATTATTAGGTATGGCCTTGTTGGAGTAGGTGTGGTCTGGTTACAGGAAGTGTGTCACTGTGGGGGCGGGCTTTGAGGTCTCTTCTCAAGCTTCACTCAGTGTGACAGTCAATCGACTTCCTGTTGCCTACAAGATGTAGCACTCTCAGCTCCAGCACCACGTCTGCCTGCTGGCTATCATGCTCCCCATCCTTAAGATAATAGATGAACCTCTGAAACTCTAAGTGAGCCACCCTCAATTAAATGTTTTCCTTTATAAGAGTTGCAGTGGTCATGGTGTCTCTTTATAGCAATAAAAACGCAACTAAGACATACTGTTTTCAAAACAAAAACTTTGATATACAATGTAAAGTCTATTCATAAATAGTTCTCTCCATAAGCTTACCTTAGATAATGTAAGTCGGATATTTCTTTCATACACAACCAACAAAACTCACAACCGCAGACAGCACATGTCATATGATTGCAGCTCCCATCATTCATCTTTATGATATAAGCAGCACATCGTGGGCACGGCTTTATATCATCAGCTATGAGGAACACAGACAAGAAAATTTAAAGTGTGTAGAAATGGTTTCCAGATAGGCAGCTGTAACACTGCCCAAACAAATCTTTGCAATTACATTCATTAAATGGCAATTTTAGCCTGCTGCTTTTAGTATAGAAAACAATTTTTTCTTTCCTTTTAGGAAATATACTTTGTACTAAATTTTCAGGTTGTAACCATTTTCAAACATGGTAGCAAAGCAATGAGAACCAAGAATAATAGCAGAGGAATTCAGACTCCTGTATGCTGCCCTTTAGTGAAGAGGCACCACTCTTTAGTGAAGGGAGTGACCACTTCACAGTCACCTAAGGCACTGTACACTCCTTTTCTATTATAATAACGCCAACTAAGAACACTACAGATCGCAGAGAATAGCTTTAGAATAAATGTAGCCATTCTTATCCTCAAGATGCTAATAAGCAGTCTCCATCTCTTCTGTTCATTCATTCAAGAGTTGTTGGTGCAACTGCATGTATACGAATGTGCCACAAAATGCACAACAATGCCAAGTTAAAAATATCGTGGTAGATAACCTTAGGTATCAACAAAGAATAAGAGTCATACCACCATTCAGAATTCTAGCTGCTCTTTAAATAACAGCCTACAGCTATCTAACGGTTACCATTAGCCAGTTATATTGTCTATCTATATGTAATTTTTTAGAAAATGTATTTACAATGTTAACCACTGAGTTTAAGTATTTGTTCATGTTATTATTTTATAAACATTAAGCTAATATTCTATTTTCATTTCTGTAAGTGTTATGCTCTGTAAGTGTAAGTTTTTAACTGCTTTATCAATGAATTCAAGTTTCCTTAGTGTTTTTTGAAAGGCTAAAGTTGTTTATAACTAAGAATTAGTAAGGCTCACATTAAGTGTTTTAACAATTCAAGCTATTTTGAGCAAACCAACAGCTCTAAGCAGTCAAAGACAAAGAGAAATGATTATTTCTAGAATATAAAATGTAAAAGTATTTATAAATTATGATTTAAATGACCCAAAGACTATAACATTTGCATTACAAATTTTAAACACAGAGTAGACAAGAAAAAGATTAGCCTTTTTTTTTTTTTTTTTTTTTTTTTTGGTTTCTCGAGACAGGGTTTCTCTGTGTAGCTTTGCACCTTTCCTGGATCTCGCTTTGGAGACCAGGCTGGCCTCGAACTCACAGAGATCCGCCTGGCTCTGCCTCCTGATTGCTGGGATTAAAGGCGTGTGCCACCACCGCCCGGCTAAAAGGTTAGCTTTTATACCTAAAACTTTTTGATGTACACATCAAAAAGAAATACTAATCCTATCTGCTTAAGAAGCAGCAAATATAAAATTGTAAATTTAGTAAAATATTATGAAATGATTTCTAGATTTTTTTGAGGGTGGGGGCAACTCAATTGCATAGTTCTAGAGTGTGAACTAGATAACAATGCATGTCACAATATCAGAAAGCTGCACACATACCTGAACCAAAATCCCTGATTTACATGGCATGATATTAGCTTTATTTAGCTATAAAAGAACTTCTGGTTATCTTAAAAGATAACCAAATGGAAGTCAAACTGATACTACCTTTGCAGAATTTGCTGGTTATGCCAACAAGGCATCCCAGTATAACATGGCTACATACACTCTCCCATGGTGACTACTTGGAGGAAGCTCAATATTTGTTTAGATAACTAAGTTGTAATGTGTGGTGGTATTGTGTTCCCCAAAATATTGTGTACCTTAATAAACTTATCTGGGGTCAGAGATGGAATAGCCACAATATTAAACATGAGGATAGGCAGTGGTAGCATACACCTTTAATCCTAGCATTCCAGAGACAGAAATCCCTCTAAATCTCTGTGAGTTCAAGGCCACATTGGAAACGGCCAAACATGGTGACACATGCCTTTAATCCCAGAAAGCACGCCTTAATCCCAGGGAGTGGTGGTAGAAAGCAGAAAGGTATATAAGGCGTGAGGACCAGAAACTAGAGGCCTTTGGCCTGGAGAAGCATGTGGCCTGGAGAAGCATGTGGCTGGTTAAGCTTTCAGGCTTTCGAGAAGCACAGTTCAGCTGAGAGTCATTCGGATATGAGGGCTCAGAGGCTTCCAGTTTGAGGAAGCAAGACCAGCTGAGGATCTGGCGAGGTGAGATAGCTGTGGCTTATTCTGTCTCTCTGACCTTCCAGTGTTCACCCCAATACCTGGCTCAAGTTTGATTTTATTAATAAGAACTTTTAAGATTCATGCTACAGTAATGCTCATTTAAAAAGTAACAAAAGCCACTTCAATGTTCTTTTTGATTTAATGCTGGTTCACACAAGCTCAAATCTCTAGCAGATTTCTGTGGTGTTCTCATATCTAACATTATAAGAACATGTATGAGGCAGAAATACTGCAACCCTACAGACATGAGCATCGTACTGTCTTCATTTTGAAGATGAGAGAAACGCCCTGCTCAGCTCACACAGAGGAAGAGGAGAGTCTGGACCTTAAATCCAGTCCAGATTCTGGATTCCAAATCTGGTTCTGGAGTCCTTTCTATTACCCTACATGCCTGTGCGCCCTGTGACCAAAAATACCTCCTCCACTCTTCAAGGGAAGATCCAATGGCTACTGCTAACTCTCCAGGAACAGGTCCTCGCTAAAAAAATCCTTCTGGATCCTTAACTGAATTATCACAATTACTGCTAATATCTTTGCATTCTCCCCAAATCTTCAGGAGACAGAAACAAGTCATTAAGCAAATAGGAATGAAAACCCAAGCATATTATATAAATTATTAAACCCATATTAAAGCTTAAAAGACTTTTTCTCCAGCAGGATAAAGTACATGACAGTCTCACTTTTTTTATATCAATTTCTATATTTTTGAAAATTTTCCGTTGTAATTATCAAGACAAAATGTTTTCTAGGGATTAAAATTCCAATGAACAAAGAAAATTCTGCTAATAGGAAATAGTGACCTTTTTTGTGACCATTCAAAGAACATTAAGAAATCTGAGATTTTTTTTAAAAAAATTAATTTTTTTATTTTGAGATTTATGAGATGTATGCTTTACAAACAGATCCCTAGGTAATTTTTAATTTCCTTCCCAAAGACACACTGAAGTTCTGTGTGTCTTCCCAAGTAAAGTATGATTTTTATGCCTGTACTCCTAGACTGAATATATCTGAAATGTTTTAAATTTCACAAAGTACTTAAAAGATTAAACTTTTGTGTGGTCTTTATACAAACAGAAATAACTGTAAATTGTTCCACTCCAAATTACTATTTTATTAAATGTGTTTACAAGTTCTGTGTACCATGCATTTATGAGTAATAGGTGCAGACTGTATCCAGTGGTCTAGTACACAAGGAGTCAAGCAGCTTTCTTTTTCTGCTGTCATTGACAGTAAAATCTTTCCAATCTCAGAACCACTTTCTGGATTTATTAAACAAAAATACATCAAGAATAAGGCTTCTAGGACAGAAACACATGTAAAACATAAAACACATTTTAACAGGAAAGGGAAAATAAGGTAATTAATGGTAACTGAATATTCTTTACGTTAAAATCACCAAGCAACCTCTATGTGTCAACTAACTTACTTTTTGAAAATCAGACAGGGACTGACTGGGCAGGTGGCTCAGTGAGGAGAGCACTTGCTTCAAGAGCGTGAGGACTGAGTTTGAACCCCAGGACCCACACACAGTCAGACACTGCACACACCTGCGATCCCAGTGCTCCTGTGCTGAGACAGAAGACAAGGACGGGAATTCCTGCAAGTTCACAGGCCAGCTAGCCTGACATACACAGCAGAGAAAAACAAGGTACCTGTCTCAGACAACCAAAGGTGAGGACCAATACCCTACGGTATCCTCTCATCTCCACTCATTTTCCCACCTACACACACACACACACACACACACACACACACACACACACACACACACACACACACTAAATAAAAACAGACATACTACCTGCTGCTCCAGACTCCTGGCTGTAACTAATGGATGAAGAACGTATCGTTCTTAAGCGTAAACTCTGGGCTCTCTCCTGTCGAGCAGCATCACAGGTCTGGTTTGGATGCCAGATCTGTTTACAGTGGTAGCAAAACTCGGTCCCACAGCCTTCTCGCCCACAGGTTAATTTGGGACAGCTGGCACATCCAAATGCTATCACAGCATATCTTGAAAGAACAAGGAAAATGATTTAAAATGTGACACAAAACAAGATCAATTCAGTAAAAATTTAAGAAACATCCAATTAAAATGCTACTCAGAAAACACTTTTCAAATATGCATTAATAAAATATCATAAACCCTAACACAACCTCACCAACATGAAAAAAAGAGAAAAATGACAGTTCATAAATGAAAGTAACATAAATACCTTTAAAAAATTCTAAATTCTTTACTTTCAAATTTTACCCAGGTGTGGGGGTGCATGTCTTTAATTTCAGCACTCAGAGGCAGAGGCAGGTGGATCTCTGTGAGTTCAAGGCCAGCCTAGTCTACAGAGTGAGTTCCAAGACAGCCAGAGCTACATAGTGAGACCTTATCTCAAACAAAACAACAACAAAAAACAATGTCACATAATAATTTAATAAAAATAGACTTTATTTGAACTAAAACAGGGTGTCTGGGATCAAATAAAAGATGAAGAGTACATTTATGATTAGCCTTAATGTCTAATCTCTGAGTAAATATTTTCGATACTTTAAAATTTTTTAACTTAAATTTGGGTACTGTTAGACATCTGTCCCAGAGAAATTCAATTTTCTTCACATCAACTTTCATAGCAGATGTATTCATAATAGCCCCAACTGGAAAAAGCTCAGCTGTCCATCAACAAGCAAATGGTTAAATTGTGGTGCATACATGCACACCACAGAATACTACTCAATCAAATGAATGATGGACACAAATAACAAGACAAATCTCTGAGGAATTACCTGAGTTAAAGAAAAGTCAGTTTTAAAATGTTACAAGCTACATGCCTCAGTATATGTAACACTTGAAATGACAAGGTTTCAGAAATGGAAACTAGATCAATGACTGCCAGGGTTCCAGGAAAAAGTGGAAGTAAACACTGTTAGACAATGACATGAAGGATTATGGCCCTTAAAAAGGATTTTTGTTTTTTTATTTTAAATTTGAGACAGGGTCTTGCTAAATTGCTGCCTCTGAACTTGCTACTAGTCAGGCAGACCTTGAACTTGTGATCCTGCCTCAGCCTCTGCAGTTAGCTGGTACATAAGGCATGAATGTGGCTGTAATGGGCAACACTGTGATATCCTTATGTAGGCACACAAACCTACACCTGATAAAAATCCCATGTGATTAAATCCACCCCACATAAATTAGCTCGTACATGTAAAAAGAGAGGTCCGAGTAAAACCAACGAAGCCCAACAGACAGACTGTGTGCTGATCTGAATGATTTATGTCCCCCAACCCTCACAGTCTGAGGCTTCTGGATGCTTAGTCCCCAGTTTGCTGTACTGTCTGCGTAGGTTAGGGTGTGCGGTCATGCTGGAGGAAGCATGTCACTAGTGGGCTTTAGAGTCTAAAGTCATGTGCCATTCCCATTTTGTTCTCTCTGCTTACTGCTTGCAACCTGAGATGCCAGCTCTCATCTGTCCCTTCCACCATGACTACCTACTGCCATGCTTCCCCACGATGGTGGTGATGATGTTTTACCATGGCAACAGAAAAGTAACTAATACACTGTATCAACGCCAATATCCTTATACAGCAGAAGTGACAATCATGTGATAATGTTCTACATCTTTGTAGATGGAATGGGGGAGGAGGACAAGCTGTGGATCATACATAAGGCAGCTCTAGTCCTATAAGTGCACACACATACAATCATACAAATGAACTGTCAAAGAGCATTTTAGCTCTCTTTGAAAGCAATATCAAATAAATCTGTCTATATTTAAGTTTTGGGGGATTTTCGTGTTTATTTATTTTTAAATATCAAATATTTCCTGGAAACTTAGGGGAGTTTTGGTGTTCTTGTTATTGGCAACAAAATTTAAGTAATAATCATAGCTAAGATTGTATCAAATTTCAAGACCATTTGCATTAATTGTGCAGGATTTTAAATAGACAAGCATTCCTCCTTTTTTGACTTACTATACTCTCTTAAGCATCCCATTCTTCAAATTGAAACTTTACACCTTAAATTCTATTTTACTTCTGGGAGAATTGACATTAAAATAGTACAGAATTAATGGCAATTTAAATCAAAACAGTAATTTAGCAACATTTCACTTCCCTAGATTTTAAGAGAACCAATGAGGGGCTGGAGAGTGGTTCAGCATTTAAGAGGACTCAGGTCCTTCCAGAGGACCTGAGTTAGAGTCCTAGCACCCACATGGTGGTTTATAACTGTCTAACTCCAGGCACAAGGGATTTGATGTCCTCTTCTGGCCTCCATGGGCACTGCATACATGTGGTTCACAGACTTACATGTAGGCAAAACACCCATACATATAAAAATAATACTTATTAAAACATCTTTTTTAAAGGATGGCTAATTCATTACAGTCCTAGGAGTGGGGGAAAGAATCTTCATTTTATTTTCAACTTTAAAGTATATGATTTAAAGTCAAGTTTTTATATAAAAATAGTAATTTCAGCCAGGTGATGGTAGTGCATGCCTTTAATCCCAGCACTTGGGAGGCAGAGGCAGGCGGATCTCTGTGAGTTGGAGGCAAGCCTGGTCTACAGAGCGAGATCCAGGACAGGCTACAAAGCTACATGGAGAAACCTTGTCTTGAAAAAGAAAAAAGAAAAAGTGGTAATTTCAGTGAAGAGGAAAAAGACCTTTTATTCTAAGCCTCTTCCATATCTTATCTTCTCCTGAAGGAATGAAAAGGCTAGAAGAGGAGCAAAATGGGAGATCAGAGGAAGTTCAAAGGTTAATGCTAAGATAAGTTGGTTTTTATGTTTGTCTGTTTTAAAATGGCAGCAACTGGAGATATGGCTCAATAATTAAGAGCACTGGCTGCTCTCGCAGAGGACCCACATTTGATTTCCAACATCCACCTACATGACGCTAAAACTATGCATACAAGTTTTATGTTAGTGGGTAAAGTTTTCTATACAATACCAATATAACACCTGACATTATCAGCTACATATAAATTATGCTCTCAATCTCTAGAGAGCCAACACAAACAATAATGTAAAAATAAAGGCTCTAACTAGTTTTCTGTCCTTTGTAGTTAAGACTACTGACAATCATCAACACCAACTTACTGTACAGCCAAATTAATGAGGGATAATTCTTTACTACATTTATATAACCACCATAAATTTGTTTTTAAGAATATAATTTATTGAATTAGGTGTTCCTATTTTGTTTCTCTTGGTGTTAATCTCTCTACTGTAAGGTGTATTCGATTTTAATAGATAATGTGGCAAGTGAGTAAATTATCCATGTATACTTTCTTATTTTACTTTTATAACTACCTCTGCAATCTGCTCTGGTTCTGTGTAATGTGTTATGTGTGGTGACAAGATAATACAGAGCTATTTACCAACCAGAAGTTGTGGGCCCTTAGATTTCCTGTCTCAGTTTATGCGGGCCACAGTTTCTGACACTTCATTAAATAACTCGTGTCCTGGGGTTCTATGAAAAATACTCTGAAAACCACATTCTTCCTCCACATGATATACACAACAGAAATCATTTCTCAGTGTTTGAAATGTTTTATGGGAGCATTAGAATAATGATTCTTAAAAGGGTAAGGTAAAATGTTTTGTCCAAGTCAAGATCTAATCTGAGGAGAAAGATGTTCACTCCTGCACCAGTGAAAATACTGTACAAGTGGTCCCTATGCTCCAGAGTGACACAATCACATCTAAGCTGTTTAAATAGGATACACTCTCGCTCAAATTATTTGAAACCACTGCTCATTAATCCTATTTTCTAGACACAGAGTGTAACTTATCACAGATCCCCGAGTTTGGTTCTGCCATTACCCCTGGAAACTCAGCTAGCTGTGGCCTAGTTTAAAAAGTTACCTTCTTTTTACATACACACACACACATACCTACCGACTTATTTTTGAGGAAGGGTCTTATGCAGCCCTGGCTAACTTTGAACCTACTATGTGGCTGAGGATGATTTTGAACTTGACTGTCCTGTTTCCACTTCCCAAGTGCTAAAGTTGTAAGCATGTGCCAACATCCTCAGTTTATATGGTGCTGCGGATCAAACCCTGGACCTCACACTTGCTAGGCACGTACTTTACCCACTGAACTACACCCATAAGCCTTATATAGAATCGTTAATGTATTCTTTTGTTATAACAGAGACTCGTTAGTATCGGGAAGCATAATTCAAATCTGATACTAGATTCTATCTGAGACTTACACAACTAATGAATTCATAAAGTATTAAGTAACTAAGTTTTTTTAATGCTTTATATTACACAGTAATCCTTGGTAGACAGTTGTGTGTTCACTGATTTACCCAGATGGGAAATACTTAACTTTTTCCATTTAAAATTAGGGAATATAGACTAGATGCAATCTGAAAATTTACTCAGCAAGTTTTTAAAAACTAGTTTGATTCAGGCAATAAATTCTGAAACTATAATTTAATAAACTCTGTAGCACGAATCTTAGAAGGTCTTATTAATAAAATCAAACCTGAAGCCAGGTATTGGGGTGAATGCTGGAAGATCAGAGAAGCAGAACAAGCCACAGCTTCCTCACCTCACCAATTACTCAGCTGATCCTGTTTCCTCAGACTGGAAGCCTCTGAGTCCTCACCCAAATGAATCTCAGGCAAACTGCTGCTCAAAAGCCTAAAAGCTTAGCCAGACTAGTTCCTGGTTTTCATGCATTATATACCTTTCTGCTTTCTACCATTACTTCCTGGGATTAAAGGCATGAGTCACCATGCCTGGCTGTTTCCAGTGTGGCTTTGAACTCACAGTTTGGATGGATCTCTGCCTCCCAAGTAATAGGATTAAAGGTGTGTGTGCCACCATTTTCTGGCCTCTATGTCTATCTAGTGGCTGTTCTGTCTCTGATCCCAGATAAGTTTATTAGGATGCACAATATTTTGGGGGACACAATATATCACCACAAAACTCACATCCTAGTTTTTCCCGGATCTATAATCAAATAATATAGAAATTCAGGGTTTTCATAAGCTCTACTTATATAATGTATGAGATACTAATGGTATGTTAAATTTTACTATTCATGGATTGTGTATTTTTTTGGAGTCTTATATGTCTTTTTTGTGCTATGTGTAGGGTATGTACACACAAATATGTTGGAAGCACATGCAGATGAGGCCAGAGGCTGATAATGGCTGTCTTCCTTCAATCATTCTCCACTTAATTTAGCTAGGCTAGCTGGTCAACGAGCTTCAGGAACCACCTGTCTCTGCCTGGCCCCTAGCACTGGCCCCAGCTTTTTGACATGGATTCTGGGGATCCAGACTCAGGTTCCCCATGTTTGCAAAGCAGTCATTTTACCAACTGAGCGATCTCCCTTTTGTGGCTTTTACTATAAAGGGCATATAACTAACTTATAGGGCAAATATCTGGTTTTTCTTAGTTCTGACAACCGCACAACATGCAGGCTGCAGTTACATAATAATCTAATATATATGCAAAATTATTTTATTTTAAATGCGGAAGAAATGACATTTGTCATTTAGAACTTGAGGTAATGAATTATAGAATTCCTGTGTAGCAATTCTTGAGACCTGAAAATGTTCACATATGAACACAAACACACTTATCTGTGGTACAAATGCCTTTCAAAAGCATCATTTATTTATGACAACAAATAACCCTAACACTGAGCATTGTTATCCCCAAATAAAATTGTTCATGGGTGAGGACATTCAAATTTGCTTATAACTTAATCCTGTTCCCCACCATCTCACTAGCAGTTGTCTTCACAAAATGCAGGTAATAATTTAACAGAGACAATATAAAAACAAGTTAGGATTTCTGAATTTCAATACTTAGTATGCTATATACCCAAAATGTTTTGTTCTTGAATAAGCTATTTAGAGTGTTAAGACTGTTTTTTAGACTACAAGAAAACTCTTATCTTATCCCTAGAGAAAAACAAACTAAGAAAAGCCGAACGATATGTTCTCACCCACAGTCTGGAGCTGGACACCACCTACAGTCAGGATCTGCAACAAGCCACCGTCGAAGCATAAACTCTTCGTATTTTTCCATTAAAACATCATCACTTAATATCAAGCGAATGTCATGGGGATTAAACCGTTCGGTACATTCTGGACAACTGATATTAACTCTACTTTCAGAGATTTCTATCCTTAGGTATTGTCGTAAGCAATCCACACAAGATCTATGGTGACATGTCATTATGTCAGGAAATCTGTCTTTAGAATGCCGCAACAGGCACAAAGGACATTCTATGAAGTCTCCAATTTGTTTGCTGACAGAAGTCAATCCATTGTCAGAAGAGGTATTTGTAGAGAAAATGGAGTTTTTATCCGTACACATTTCAGAATGTATACTTTCAATACTTGCAATTCCATCCACCCCGCCATTGAGCTCCCTTGATTTACGCCTGTTGTCCTTTTTCCTCCGAAAGAGTGAGCCTATTGAAATTCTTCTCTTTTTGGGTGCCTTTTTGACAGAAGGCAAGCTCACAGATGAGGCAGAAGACTGAAGATCTCTATCTGAACCCATTTGCCGATGTAAACTCATGTCTAAAATGCTCATTAGAATTGAGTTGGGGGTCAGTGTTCATATGCAGCCCTTCATTATACTTAAAAATAAAATTTATTTTTTGTTCTTGTATTCAGATTAAGTCATGATGCAAAAAAATCCTATTGGCTCCTTCAGAGAATCTCGAAAAAGTTCAATTAGAGAAGACTGTTGTCACAGATGTCCTAAAAAACAAAAAACAAACAATTTAACTGTATTTTTTATGTATATGTTTTTATAATCTTACAGGTTCTCTGTGAAATTTTTAACAAGTATATTCTATAACCATTAGCATAAAAATTAAAGTCATTAGTCTACAGGAAAATGTGCAATGAATACTGAAATAGCAAAGACATTCTTCAATCCTAATATAAGGTTTTCTACATTTGCACTGAAACAATTGTTACAAAAGTCTTAGACAAATCTTGATGCTATCATTGATTTAAAAGATTCCTCACTGCCTTTAATTTGTTTTTAATTAGGAATAAAATGCACATGAAAACAAAAAAATTTAGGAATGGTTTATAATCTTGAAGAAAAACATTCTAGGTAGAGGGTCTCTTACACTGCAGAAACAATCACTTCCTATAATTTCACAATTATGGTAATGTGCATGTTATTAGGATGGTGACAGACCAACTCAACAGAATAAAGAAGTCCTTTAAAAAATCTCACATATTGCTGGGCGGTGGTGGTGCACGCCTTTAATCCCAGCATTCAGGAGGCAGAGGCAGGTGGATCTCTGTGAGTTCGAGGCCAGCCTGGTCTACAGAGTGAGTTCCAGGAAAGGCACAAAGCTACACAGAGAAACCCTGTCTCAAAAAAAAAAAAAAACAAAAAAAACAAACAAACAAACAAAAAAACCCCTCACATATTAGCTGAGTGGTGGTGGTGCACACCTTTAATCTCAGCATTCGGGAGGCAGAGGCAGAGGCAGGCAGAGCTCTGTGAGTTCGAGGCCAGCCTGGTCTACACAGGGAAACCTTGTCTCAAAAAACTAAAAAAACATAAAAAAGAAAACCTCACCCATTATATTTGATTTTTAACAAAGGTGACTTTGCTGAGTACTAAAAATAGTCTTTTAAAAATTATCTGAGAGGGGATCAGAAATTTGACCTATAGCTCACCCCATAAAAGCACTTGCCATATAAGCCTGATGACCTGGGTTCTATTTCTGGAACATACATAGTGGAAGGAGGGAACTGCCTCCTGAAAGTTATCCTCTGAATTTCATGTATACACCATGTCACATGAACATAGAAACACACAAACAATAATAATACAATAATTTTAAAAAATCAATTACAGCAAATTCACAAATTTAAATGTGAAGACGTTTTTAGGAGACAAACAGAATAATATTTCAACAAAAAGATTTCTTACACAGAACATTACAAGTGCTAATCATAAAATAAAAGATGGTAAACGATGAAAGAAAGTCCAAGAAACAAGTATTAACGGTGTGGGAGAAGACAGGCACCACAAACAGCTAATAAAAGAACAGTGTCCAGAAGAGGTAAAGGGCATGTACAGGTACACAGAAACAGACAACCCAAAAGAAAAATGGACACAGGGGTATAACAAGCACTTTACAAAAGCACGTTTAAATGCACAACATTATTAATCATCACTACAGCTACACAGACAGGCCGCTATATACCTAGTAGATGGATTGGTATTTCTAGATGTTGGCAGGGATGTGGAGGAGTGAGGACTCTCTCATATTAGTGGTGAGAAAAGAAGATGGCACAACTACTTTGGAAACTGTTTAACAACAGCTACCAAACTAGAGCATATGGTTACCCAGCCTTTTGACTCCTAAACAAGACCATAAACAATA
>CABHPR010116835.1:0-14956 GCA_902168415.1 Peromyscus melanophrys
TAATAATAATAATAATAATAATAATAATAATAATAATAATAATAAATTATGTAAGCTGTGGGTATGTGGATATGTAAGAAACATAAACTTATTAACCCCAGTGTTTCATCACTTGTGTGCCAAGGCATTGAGACTTCTGCATTACGTTGAGTTCTTTTTCCACTCAGTAGGGCATTCCTGCAGAAAATGTACCCTGAGTTGAGCCACACTTAGGGGCCCATGGAGCAAGGGGGTGTTGAAGGGTTGAGGAGGGACAAGCATGAACTGCAGATAGGTTCAAGGGGGTGCCACAGCTGTACAGATGCCTGTCTAGGCCCTGCTGCTCCCCAGTGCTATGAGCAGATCACTCATTCCTCTGCGCTCCAGCTTGCTCACCTGAAGAGTGGGGGGCTGGGGACTTTAGGGACAGCAGCTACAATGTTGCTTCTCTTTTCAAGTGAGGCAGCTTGATGGGTTCTACTGGAGAAACCGAGCATCACAGGCCCATGGGAGGGGATGGAATTTCAGCATGGCTACAAAGGATGAGCGGACTTCCGATAAATGGGAAATAGACAATGTCCCCTGGGTGTGAAGAGCCTGGCTCGCTAAGTGATCGACTAATGGTCAAGGAAGGGTGAGACACACAGGAGGAGACAGGTCGTAGGCGCCCTGAATGCTACCCCTCAACAAGGCTCATTTTTGAAGGTCAGGCCTGCCCGTGAGGACTGTGTTCAAATCAGTTGGCTGGCCACCCGAGAAACAAGCATTCTTGCAGAAGCACACAGGCCTCTACGGAGATCACCGAAATTACCCATCCTCCTACGCCATGAGGACATGTTACACGCTGCCTTGTTAGTGGCTGGGTTTTCCTGTCCCCAGAAGACTGTGAGCCCCACAGGTCTCTGCTTATGCTATGTATTGTTTTGGTATTCCCAGTGCCTAAACAATGGCTCACTCAGTACTGGCTATGGGAGCCACCACGGTTTTGTACACACAATGGGAGCAGGTGCAGCCAGAAGCTCCCACGTGCACAGCCTTCCTGCTTGTGCTAGAAGAATAGGAAAGTGGGGCCACTGGGGGGTGGGGGTGGGGGAGGGGCCACTGTGACAACACTCTAGGCAGAGCAAAGGAGATCTCAGGGCGTCAGAGATGCTGAGTGACAAATCTTGCTGCAGCTCCAACCTCTGACAGTCCTAAATCTCCACAGTAGGGGGCATCACACACCTCATATGTGACAACATGGGAAACATTGAGCCCGCCCTGCAGCCACATCAGTGACAAATCTCAGCTGTTTAACAGGATCAGCTGTGAGCAGCATGAGCTCAGGGGGTGACATTTCCAGTTCAAACCATAGTACCCAATCTCAAGTATTCCGTGGTAGCAACATAAAACAGACTAGGAGGATATCATCATTTATTGCAGGAGAAGCAGAGAACTAGGCAGAATCCTCATCAGAGGATTAAGAGGGAAGGTCCTTTGACAGTGAAGGCTGGAGACGACACACAACAGAGGGGCTTGCTGTTGGCTGCAGGGGAACATCTTGGGTCTGTGCTTCATCTCTGCGTGTGGAGCAGTCACCCAGCAAAAAGTGAGTGGGAGAGAGGCCACTGAGGGAGCCCATGACTGACCTTCCTGCACCAGACAGTTCTCTGCACCGAGGAAAACAGGGCTGGGAGAACAGGTTGGGATTTCAGTTGTAGAGAATACACTCCCCGACTTGGAAAGGGACCCAAGGAAAAATGAGCAGGAGGAGAATGCGGCCCATAGCCTTCTGCTCACAACACTGCCACCTGTCCATCATCTGGACGCCTTTTTGGTTGCACAGCTGCTGCCTGAAGTCTTGGTTGAGGGATCCTTGAGCTCGCTGCCACAGCTGCCTTTGGTCTTGACCTCCAGGGCCAGAGGTCTGTAGCTGTAACTGCTCAAGGAACCTAAGTCCACACTGAAGCCAGCACCTCCTGGTCCTGCGCTGGTACTGCTAACGACAGCTGGAAAAGATGAGAGAAGACCCCAGCCCCAGTTAGTCTCCATCCTGGTCAGAGCCCTTCAAGGGCACCATGGCCAACTCCCTTAGTGCTCTCTCTCTCTCTCTCTCTCTCTCTCTCTCTCTCTCTCTCTCTCTCTGTTTACTAAGATATGTTAATGGCACCCATCATATCCGTGGCTTCGTTTTACCTGTACTTAACCCCAAATATTCAACCTTTTTTGCAAGTGGTCTGGATCTATAGACCAGTATAAGACTTTAAACTCCTAAAAAAGAAGTATGCTAAGGGGGTGGCGACGCTGTTCTGGCCTCAGTAGGAAAAGTGCTACCTTCAAGCATCATTTGCAGCATACTGCTGGAATGTGCACTGTTGGGAATCACTGGGTGTTTTTCATATTTCAACATATTATCATTCTCTAGGCATTGCTTCTCTTGTCATTGAAGCCAGACCCCTCTTTCTGTCCGTAACCCCATCCTCACTCCCGCTCTCCCTGTGATTCCAATTTCTCCTTTGTGCTATGGAGTCAGACCTACCTAGACTCCTGATAAGGTAACCAAGGACAGACCAAGACATGCAGGTACTTACAAATGTTCACTAAATTTGGGTATTCACCACCCATCCTATAGAGAGAAAACAAACAGGTCAATCTACCATAAACAATCATGTCATCTACTCACGGAGTCACTTCCAAGACTCTCTCCCATCAGCAAGCCCCAACCCCAACCCAGACTCATGTCTTCCCATTCCCGAGCCACCTCCAAGGAGATCTCTGCTGTAAGGAAGGAGCCACTCTCCATTGTTACTCTCTAGTGTGACAATAAGAGGAATGATCCCACAAATTGGAAAGAAAGAAGTCAAACTTTCACTATTTGCAGATGATATGACAGTATACATAAGGGACCCCAAAAATTCTACCAGGGAACGCCTACAGCTGATAGACTCCTTCAGTAAAGTGGCAGGATACAAGATCAACTCAAAAAAATCAGTAGCCCTCCTACACACAAATGATAAAAGGGATGAGAAAGAAGTCAGAGAAACATCACCCTTTACAATAGCCACAAATAATATAAAATACCTTGGGATAACACTAACTAAAGAAGTGAATGCCGGGCGTTGGTGGTGCACGCCTTTAATCCCAGCACTCGGGAGGCAGAGGCAGGCGGATCTCTGTGAGTTCGGGGCCAGCCTGGGCTACCAAGTGAGCTCCAGGAAAGGCGCAAAGCTACACAGAGAAACCCTGTCTCGAAAAAACCAAAAAAAAAAAAAAAAAAAAGAAGTGAAGGACCTGTTTGATAAGATCTTTAAGTCTCTAAAGAAAGAAATTGAAGATGATATCAGAAAATGAAAGGATCTCCCATGCTCATGGATAGGTAGGATTAACATAGTAAAAATGGCAATCTTACCAAAAGCAATCTACAGATTCAGTGTAATCCCCATCAAAATCCCAGCACAATTCTTTACAGACTTGGAAAGAACAATACTCAACTTCATATGGAAAGACAAAAAACCCAGGATAGCTAAAAGAATCCTGTATAATAAAGCCACCTCTGGAGGCATCACTATCCCTGACCTCAAGCTCTACTATAGAGCTACAGTAATAAAAACAGCTTGGTACTGGCATAAAAACCAACATATAGACCAATGGAATCGAATTGAAGACCCTGACATTAATCCACACACGTATGAACATATAATTTTTGACAAAGAAGCCAAAACTATACAATGGAAAAAAGAAAGTATCTTCAACAAATGGTGCTGGCATAACTGGATGTCAATATGTAAAAGATTACAAATTAGATCCATATCTGTCACCATGCACAAAACTCAAGTCCAAGTGGATCAAAGACCTTAACATAAATCCAGTTACATTGAACTTGATAGAAGAGAAAGTAGGAAGTACTCTTGAATGCATTGGCACAGAAGATCACTTCCTAAATATAACACCAGTAGCACAGACACTGAGCAAAACAATTAATAAATGGGACCTCTTGAAACTGAGAAGCTTTTGTAGGGCAACAGACACAGTCAATAAGGCAAAAAGACAGCCAACAGAATGGGAAAAGACCTTCACCAACCCCACATCTGACAGAGGACTGATCTCCAAAGTATATAAAGAACTCAAGAAACTAGACATCAAAATACTGAACAATCCAATTAAAAAATGGACTAAAGAGCTAAACAGAGAATTCTCAAAAGAAGAATCTCAAATGGCTGAAAGACATTTAAGGAAATGTTCAACATCCTTAGTCATCAGAGAAATGCAAATCAAAACGACTCTGAGATACGATCTTACACCTGTCAGAATGGCTAAGATCAAAAACACTAATGACAGTCTATGTTGGAGAGGATGCGAAGCAAAGGGAACACTCTTCCACTGTTGGTGGGAGTGCAAACTTGTACACCCACTGTGAAAGTCAGTATGGCGGTTTCTCAGAAAATTGGGAATCGATCTACCTCAAGACCCAGCTATACCACTCCTGGGCGTATACCCAAGGAATGCTCAATCACACCACAAAGATACATGCTCAACTATGTTCATAGCAGCATTATTCGTAATAGCCAAAACCTGGAAACAACCTAGATGCCTGTCAACTGAAGAATGGATTAATGTGGTGCATATACACAATGGAGTACTACTCAGCAGAGAAAAACAATGACAGCATGAAATTTGCAGGCAAATGGATGGATCTAGAAAAAATCATCCTGAGTGAGGTAACACAGACTCAGAAGGACAAACATGGTATGTACTCACTCATAAGTGGATACTAGATGTAAAGCAAAGAACAATCAGACTGCAACCCACAGAACCAGGGAGACTACATAGCAGGGGGGACCCTAGGATGACTGTGGCTTATAATAAGTTTTGGTTTTACTCAATCACTGGGCAAGTTTCAGTGAAACATTTCACTATTAGGATAAGAATTTGTACTGTATCAAACCGATAATAGAAAAAAAGAAGAGAAAAGAAAAGAAAAAGAAGAGTGATCCCACATCCTCACTGAGCCTCAAGCTTTGCCACTGTGACTTTGAACTTGGATATCTCTGGGAATTCTTGTCTCTCTGTCATCCAAGAACCTTGAAGAGTCAGGGGACACTTCCTAAGAGTGGTGACATTGATACTCGCTCTCCCACAGCCTTTTAGGAATTTTACATGTCGATCCTTCTTACTGTCTCATTTGTATCTTCCCTACCACAAGGCAAGCACATTTGTTGTGTGGTTTCACTTCTGTAGGACCTGCACAGAGCCTAATTGTCTTTGGTCTTCCTGTTAAAGCAGAGAGGAAACTTCCCCAGAGGACAGGTGCTGCTCCCACCTGCTCTCCTCGCTCTCCAGCAGCTTGCGGTAGGTGGCGATCTCCATGTCCAGGGCCAACTTGACATTCATGAGCTCCTGGTGTTCCCGCATCATCCGGGCCAGCTCCTCCTTGGCCTGCTGCAGGGCACCCTCCAGCTGGTCCAGCTTGGCTCGGGCATCTTTGAGGGCACAGTCACCTCTCTGTTCAGCATCAGCAATGGCCGTCTCCAGGTTGGAGCACTGAGGGACAGACAGATTCAGCACTTTGGGTCTGAATTCCTGCCCAGCCCTCCTCTCCTGATGCTGACTGGTAACAAATGCTTTGGAATGGATCAATCCCACTGGCGGTGAGTTTATCCTTTCCCTACTCCAGGCACCATCCACCTCACCACCATCATCATCACCACCACCACCACCACCTCCACCACCACCACCACCACCACCACCACCACCACCACCTCCACCACCACCCATGCCTCAGCCTCTAAGGTAGACATCTTTCCCTGAGAGGAAACAGAGGGCATAGAGAAGATGGGCTGCCTGAGTATGTGCCACTGGTCCTGCCCCACTTGATTTAAAACCATCAGCTGTCAGATTCTAAAAACAGCCTGGATGAAAGTCCCCCTGTGGCTAAAGTTCATCAGTTCTGCATAACACAGGCTGTCTTAGGAGTACTCATAAACTCTGAGGGGGGAAATGGCAGCTAGTAAGTTACTCTTAGTAAAACATCTAAGTCCTCCGAGATTTCAGTCTGCCCCCACCCATCCTGCAGAGAATCACGGGAAGGAGCAAGAACAGGCTTCAGAGGTGCGTTTGCATGCCTAGCAGGCTTTGCAGGTGGCAAACACCTTCAGTTAGGAATCTTGCAATCTGTCAAGGGCTGGAGTTGTGTGTTTATACCCGTAAGGACTCCGGGAACGTCTTGGGTCTTTTAGTTTGAGGGTGTTTGTGGGGTCTAAGTTTTAGCCTTCTCTTTTTGGGGTGTCCCCTTCTTATAGAAGTTTTCTTCATAGTGAAGGGGCAACAGCTGGTCCTAACTCGAAATGGATTTCTAGATATTTTCCTCAGATGTCACCTCCTCTGATAAGCAGCCCCCCAGGTCCCCCAACACCCCCAGAATTCTGGATGAGTGGCTCATGGCCTGGAGGAGACTCCCAAGACCAACCTGCCTGACCCTGGGAAATCATGGCTCATCCTCAGGACCAGGGAGGACTAGTCATGCAGAAGGTGACACAATTTGGTCAAACCGTCCTCTGCTCTTTCACTGACCAAGTGTCACAGGGTAAACTTGGGAATGTCAAAAGCTTGGGTCTTAAGAATAGTCTGAGTTGGAAGGACGTGAGATTTGAACGTTCTTTCAAACACCACAAACACCAGGAGACTCAGATGTGATGCAGTGAGCTTCTTCCTTGGTGGAAGGGAGAGAAGGGGAGGTATGCCCCTTGGCTAGGAGTCTCAGAGGATACAACATGAAGTGAATTTCACAAGGGATCTCCCACATTTCCCACAGAGACATCTTCCCTGACAGCCAAAACACAGTGGCATTCTGATCTAAAATGTGACAGTACGAAGAACGATCCCACATCCTCACTGATCCTGAAGCTTTGCCACCATGACTTGGAAGTTGGATGGCTCTGGGATCCTTGCCCAACGGTGAGCATACAGCATTGTATCAAGTGGACACAGTCTATTACTGAAAATTGAATATTTCATTTTTTCCTGCACGTCTATCAGTCTTAAATAAACAAAAAAATCCATAAGTTCTTATTTAATCCTGGGATCATAAACCCAATGAACACAGGAGGGGTGTGTGTGTGTGTGTGTGTGTGTGTGTGTGTGTGTGTGTGTGTGTACTCACACTCATGTGCAGAGTGAAGAGGTGGAGGATAAAGAGGACAAGAAACGGGGGGGACATTTGATCTGCCTGAGTGGCTGAGGCTCTCAAATGCTTGCACTGGCTTCCATACACCACAAACTGGTGGCTTCAGAACCACAGGTATGGCACCAGCGAGTTTTCCATCAAATGTTCCCATTGAGGAGGATGCTGGGATCAATTCCCACCTCACAACACCGTGAGGAAGGCCACAGCCAAGCAGGGCTCTGGGCTAAAGCTAGGGCAGACAGCTGCTGCCTCCCCGATCTATCTAAAGCTGACCACGGGTTCCACTTCCTCCAACAACGTTGAAACCTAAGAGTGAGTGGCATCCTGGACCTACCGCAGCCACTCCCTGGCTTAGAAGGTGACCACCATCTCCTACCTGATGGTGTTCTCTGCTCCTTGCCTGTCGCTCCAGCTAGACAGGCCCCTCCCCGAACTAGAGGCAACACCTTCTCATTGACTTCCCCTCTCCCTCTGCCCTTCATCCTGTGGAGATCTCATCTCCTCATAAAACTTCCCTTGGGTCCTCACTCGACTCTAGTCCCACTGGACCCCACAGCATTTACAGCGTGTGCTCTGCGTACAGAATGCTCTGCCCCTCCACACAACCCAGTCCGTCCCACCTGATGACCAATCTCTCCAAGACTGGTGCTGAGTAAACCCAGGCGCTGCCTCACTGCATAGGACCCACCTGTTTCTTCACATTCCCTATCTCTGAGTGGATCCTCTGGATCAGCCTGTTGATATCTGTGATCTCGGCCTTGGTGAGTTTGAGGTCATCCCCATGCTGGCCTACTGTGGCCTGCAGCTCCTGGATCTGAGGTTTGAACAGAAGGGAGGAGGGCAAGGTGGTTAAGGACTTACCAGCTTAGGAGCACTCAGCATGGGGTGAGGTGTTCAGAACAAGGGGAGGGTTCCTCAGCATGGGGTGGGTACTCAGCACAAGGAGAGGGCTCCTTAGCACGGGGTGGGTGCTCAGCATGGAGGGCAATGCTCCTCATCACAGGGAAGGGTGCTCAGTGTCTGTGGTCTCCTTGCTGGGGCAGCATAAGCACCAGCCAAGGAGGGAGGGAAAGTGGAGCGAGTCCTGCTCTAGTTCAGCGGGGCCCCTGGGTTCTCAAACATGATCACTTGCTCCAGTTTGTTTTCTGTCCTTGTTTCACCAAAGTTGGAAACAAGATGAAGAGCTGAGGTGTGTGGATCACTCACAGACTTACGAGGGTTGTGGTTGGCACGGCCTCATCTGTCACCAGGGCCACAGTGAGGGAAGGGCTAACCCTGTATTTGTCCCTAAGATACGGTAAGACTGACTGACCTCCTGGACCACAGAGAGGCACAGGTCTGAGGCCCAATTCCAAAACAAAAGGGATCTCAACTAAGCCCATACATACATCCAGGCCCACACATGCACATGCACACTCACTAGCACATACACACGTGCACACTAAGGGCTCTCTGCACACTGCACCAGGCTCACCTTACACTGGTACATGTTCTCTGTCTCTGTCTTGCTCTTCACAGCAATCTCCTCATACTGGGCTCGAACCTCAGTGAGGATGCTGTCCAGGTCCAGCTGCCGATTATTGTCCATGGACAGGATGACAGACGTATCGCTGATGTGAGACTGCATCTGAGCAATCTCCTGGTGGCCAAGGAGGGGATGTTAGGGAGCTCTCCATGAGGACAGCGCTTCTCCTGACCCACCCTGGCCAAATCTTTACCCCTCCTCGGCTGGGAGTGAGACTGGCTACTTTGAACTTCGGTCCCACATGATTAACATCGTGTTTGCTCTCCACGTGTATTCAGGTCTCCCCTACCCTTCTTCCAAAGCCAGCAATGCTAACCATGTCAAAACTCCAGATGGCACTCAAATGCCTCAAGGGAGTCACCTGCCACTTTTCCCTTCCCAGACCTCCTCTCTCCAGGGACATTTCCTGAAGGCCCAGGCACGGTTCACATGCCTTCCTCTGCTCCCCCAAAGTTCCTTCACATCCTGTTTCTCCTGCCAAGTCTGCAGGAAAGAGACCGTGATGGCTGCCATCATGGTCTCCTCAAAGCTAAATCCGGCTCTGTGCCAGCCCTCAGTGTGGTCTCGGTGAATGTCAGCTGCACGGGACAAAAAGGCTTTTCCCTTCCAACCCTGGTGACAGCTCCCTGAGAGAGGCCGGGGAAGTCCTCACCCCTTCATAGAGGACCTTGAAGAACTTGAGGTCGTTTGTCAAGGAGTCCACCTTGGCCTGGAGCTCCACCTTGTTCATGTAAGCAGCGTCCACATCCTGGGGACACACATGACGGTCAGGCTGCCCTCCCTGACCTGCCCACCCTGCCCTCCTGCCCCCTCGACATTTGGAGTGGAGGCTCTTTAACTCTTCGTTTCCTCCACCTCATGCTTCAAGACCGGCCCAATCCCTAAGCAGAACTCACTCATGTGAGTGCAGTGGCCACAGCAGGAATTCAGCAAACTACCCGGGATACAAGCTGGATGCTAAGTTTGCAGGTTCCAGAAGCAGCAAGCACCCAAGGGCCTCCCCATAGCCAGAGGAGCTGGGAAGTTAAGAGTCCCTCGGAACTGAGCTGCCCAAAGTGTCCCTGCCCTTGCCTTGTGCACATCGCCGTGACAAGTGGTTGGAAAGGCTCTGACTTCCTTCCTACCCCAGCCGCGCCCCACCCTTACCTTCTTCAGCACCACGAACTCATTCTCAGCAGCAGTACGTCTGTTAATCTCCACCTCGTACCTGTTAGAGAACACAGCATCGCCATCGGGACAGTTCAGCTCTGCAAGCTTCCACCGTGTGGTAACAGTCACCTCTACATGGCTACAGTGTTTATTTACCCCAGGCCAACAGCCTTCCCCGAGAAGGGACACCGCTTCAAAGAGGGTTTTTTCCCCCTAGCTCTTTAGTCCACAGTCTGCCCTGACATGATTTGCCTGAGACAGAACTGGGTTGGGGACATGCAGATCCACTGTAATTCCCCTTCACAAGTGGCCTCCTCCATGTTACAGGAGAAAGGTTCACACACACACACACACACACTGTGATGTGACGCCCAGTCCACCAAGCAGAAGCAGGACTCTCACTTCGAAACTACTTTATACCGGTTTCAGACTCCCATTTCAGCTAAAGCAAGGTCTTAGGAACAGTATTTGAATGAGCCCAGGATGTTTTTCATGTGGATATATTGTATATTGAGAAAGTAGTATTATTGACATTTTTATTTAAAAAGCCCCAAATGGTAAAATTTTGTTATACATATTTTACTGCATTAAAAGGAGCGGATCTAATGCTAGAAAATAGCTCCTTCTATACGCTTAAATATAAGTAACACTTTACAATTCTTCATGCATCCCTAAGGTACATCAAGGGCAGCTCCTCCACCCAGAAAGTATGAATGAAGCAAAATCAATGTGAGTTAGAAAGGTGAGTTATTAAGATGTAACAGGGCTGGGGCTGGAGCCCAGGGGTAGAGCACTTGCCTAACATGTAGGGGGCACTTGGTTCAATCCCTAATACAACTAAACAAACAAACAAAATAAAGATGCCTGAGATGTTTTCTGACATTGCCCTGTTTTTCTAAAGACGTTGTATAAACACAAAGAAAATAGTTCACGCGATTTATCCCAGATTTTGTGGTCACTCAGCAGGTAGCTGAAAGCCTTGAGATGGCATTATATAACAAATATTCATCCTCACTCTGGTCTCTATCTCATCTTATAATATTTAATGACATCTGCTGCCTGGAGATAAAAATTAAAGCATGGGTTAGCTGCCAGACTGATTAGATTTTAGTATTTTGTATCTTTCTATTTCATAAGATACATAGGAAACATTTGACCAAGATGACTGTCAGAAGCAATGGCAATAGTTACAAATGGTTTCGCATTATTTACTTCTAGAGACCACACATTCAACACACACATTCACCTGTTTACAGGTAATGATTTTAAACAACTATAATAAATGTGGATAATATCTGTTTTTCTCATTGCTGCCTGCCAAAGGACATGCTAAATGTTTCATCATCTCATTTGTTTCCCATAACAACTCTTTTTTATTTTCCTTTCTTTTTTGTTTATTTGTTTTTGTTGTTTTTGATTTTGTTTTTTGAGACAGGGTCTCTCTATGTATTCCTAGCTGTCCTTGAACTCACTGTGTAGACCAGTCTGGGCTCAAACTCACAGAGATCCTCCTACCTCTGCTTCCCCAGTGCTGGGATTAAAGGCGTGCGCCACCACACCCAGCTCCACAACCATTCTAATAAAATCCATTCTGTTATTTTATGGAGTCTATTCTGTTGTCCTGATTTTATATGTGAGGGGGGAAAAAATCAGTGTGCTTGGCCAAGGTCACAAAGGTAGCTAACAGCGAAGCTGAAACTAACATTCAGGACTCTGGGCATCTGGCAGACAACACATGCCCTGTGCTGAACGGAGCTTTAAGAGCTGTCCGTACACTGCTGTTGGCCATTCTCTCAGAAGCTCTTTCAGGTGTCGAGATAGTCATCAGTGTTTGATGTTACAGGTACTGCAATAACGCTGGAGTTCACAGAGGGCTGAAAGGCCTACCTAAAGCCACCCAGTGAGAAGCAGTTCAGGAACTCCAGATCTTTACCCCACGGAAGGCCCAGAGTCAGCACCGCCTCTGCCCTGGACCTCTGGACTATGTCCTCTGCCCTCTTCTGCAGACCCTGCTCAGCTCTCCGCCTGAGACCCAGCCCCATCCGAGTTCCATTGATCTCAGTCATCCTGTACTCACTGAGACCATCTGAAAATATTTCCGTAAGCCTGTGCCCATAGTCTCTCTGTGGTCGGGGCAATCGCCAACTCTGTTAGGGTCTCTATGCAGAGCTCAGGCCAGGCTTCTGGCTGAGGGGATGGCAGAATAGGGTGGTCAGGCCTTTTAGAAGTGGAACAAGAGAAATATGTCAGCACTGACATCTCCACCCCTTGGAACTGTGACAGATGGCTCCTGTCCCTACAGGCCTGGCAGCTAGAAGCCAACTTTCCAAATACCAGGTTCATGTCCCTCTAATCTCTCCATATTTTCTTTAAAGATCAGATTGCACTGGATATGTACACTCAAAATGAACTAAGTTTTAAATTTCATTTTGCTTAGTTTTAAATTTTGTTCCAGGGTTGGTGGGGCATCTGTGTTTTGGGGGAACTACCACAGAAAACCTTACTTAAGGGAAGCCATTCAAGCTAAACAAATGAATTTCAGTCAGTGATCTTTGCCCTCGTCTTCCATTTCCAGAGCTAGAAATGGAACAGATTTCCTGGGAAATGCAGGGGTGCATTCTGGGTAGACCTACCATCTTCCCAACCCCCTTCTATCCAAGTGTCTCTTCCCGTAGGATATGAAAAAAAGAAACACCCATGGTCTCAACAAAGGAGCTAGCCTGACAGGGAGCCCTGTGCAGCCACCTCCCGAGGACGCCTCCTCTGCCTCCCACTCACCTCTTCTTGCAGTCCTCCACGACTTCCCGCATGTTCCTCAGCTCCGAGTCCAGCCTCACCCTGTCCCCAGACAGAATCTCCAGCTGCTTCTGCAGATTGCTGATATAGCTCTCATGAACGGGCTCCAGGCTCCTCTTGGAGTTGTTCAGGTCCAGCTGCTGCAGCAGCTCCCACTTGGTCTGCAGCACCTGGTTCTGCTGCTCCAGGAAGCGCACCTGGAACCCAAAGGTGATCATGGCCCACAGTTCCCCGGTGCTGTTGCCTTTTGAGAGTGGGACAGAGGAAATGAAGGTTTATCTGAGGGCACCTTCTGCCAGGGGCACGTGGGATCTGAAAGTTCAAGGGAAGACACCCTCTACGAGAACGCAAGAGCCAAGCTTGAACAATGGTATCATCTGCCTGGCGAGTTGACATGTGACTGGGTCAGTTTCTCTTGCTAAAGATGCTGAGAATTGGGGGTGGGGGGTAGGAGAGTAGGGGAGAAACTGGACATTCTAGAGGGACAATGCTCCCTTTTCCCTTAGAGTTTGGATGCAATTTGTTGGTTTTTCAGTTTGTTCAAAGCCAGTTCTCACATAGTTCAGGATTCCTCCCATTTCCTCTGCTGCTCACCAGCCTTTCCTTCCTACCTGTCTCTGGGCTTAGGGACAGAAGGAAACATGCTAGAGTAAAGATCTGGGAGGAGAAAAACACACTGACTGTTCCACCAGCATGGCTTATTCGTCGTCATTCCAGGCCTTGACTCTTTCACATAAAATCCAGAACAGAGGCAGAGGTCTCGAGCTGATAGGAGTTGATGGGGCAACCCAGGAATACAGTAATCTCTCCATCAGTGCCAGCTGTTGTAATTATGTCCCCAACATCCTCACTGTCAAGATCTCTTACAAGGGTCCAGGTGAGAGAAACCCACTTCTTGTCCCTTTCCCATTCCCTGGGGTCCCTGCCTCTGACCCCAGACAAAGATGTTTTCCATGTTATCCCATTGCTGAACATTTTGGTATGCCTTCCCTGCAAATGTCCCTAAACCTGATTTGAATTTTCTGGCCCTTTTCTCTCCCCTCTTCTTGAAATCCACCTTCCCTCCCTTTACTTCTGTGCCTTATGACATTCATTGGCCTTCATCCCTCTCTTGACCCTGTTCTGGATGTGGGTCCTCATCCTCCTCTCTAACATCAGAAGCCCTCATAGGACTCACATTACAGGTGTCTTGTCCCACATGGAAGGATGAGGTTCCCCTTCACTAGGTGAGTGTGCCAGGTACTGTCCTAAGTACACTGAAACCATGGTCCCAGCGACTCCTCGCTGGGGTAAAACACATTATTGGACCCCTTTGACAGGTGACAGAAAGGAGGATGCTCGCCCCAGTTCTCAGCAGCAGATTGATCGAGAATGTACTGCACCTTGTGGCGCCCGCCAGTGCAATGCAGGGACCCACCTTGTCGATGAAGGAGGCGAACTTGTTATTCAGAGCCTTGATCTGCTCCCGCTCCTGCGCTCGCACCTTCTGGATCTCCGGGTCCAGCTCCACATTGAGTGGGGCCAGGAGGCTCTTGTTGACGATGACCTGGGGGATGCCGCCGGGTGGGCACACGGATGGGCACGTGGGCCCCAGTCCTGCGCTGCCAAAGATGGTGCCCACGAAGCCCGCGGAACGCCCACCACTCGCCCCTCCGTGGCCCAGCGCAAAGCCACCGCTCCGCCCCGTGGAGCTCAATGACAACCGCCGGCCGCCCCCCATGCAGAACAAGCTCCTGCTGCCGAAAGCGGTACCCTTGATCCCGGCCCGGACTGAGGCGTGGCTGCTGCTGAACCGGCCCGAGATGACAGCAGAGCAGCCACTGAAGCCCAGGCGCTCAGCACCGGGATAGAGGGTCAACTGGCGGCTCATGCTGGCTGTGGGCAAGGACCGGCAGGGCAGCGGCAGGCAGGCCTTGCTTGGGGCAGGGACACAGCTGCACTTTTGGCCCAGCTCGCCCCTTAAATAGTCCTGCTTGAGCTGGCAGGATGGAGTCAGCTAATTTGTATGTTGGAAACCCCTTTTGGGTCACTGGAGGGGGACTTCTTGGGTCCTTCATTTAGGAAATTACCATTCACTTGCAAAGATTTCTGTCTCTTTCTCTTCACCTGTCCATGAATCTCCCTATAAAACGGCCCAGAATCCTGAATTTCCTGTGCTTATCTCCTGCATTATAATAATTTCACCACCTTATCTCCATAGGCTTCCCTCCAATTATGTAGGTCATCACTACCAAGATCTTCAGTAGAAAATTCCAGTGGGTCTGTCTAGGGGGGAGAGGGCGCCAAGTGGAGCAGATATCCAGGGTGCTTCTGCTTCAGAAACTTCCCATATGATTGACTGCCCA
>CABHPR010116836.1:0-19700 GCA_902168415.1 Peromyscus melanophrys
AAGGCTTCAATTAGCTGCATATATGTCTTTGTGTTCGAGTCTCTTATTAGTTTTCTGCAGAAATAACGGCCAGGCCTAACATCAACTGAAGTCTCCAGAAAGACGAGAGGGCCCCACAACAACAACAATTCCACATGGACAATAATAATATCACTAAGCTGACAAACATCATCTACAGATCAGCTTTGAACTACAAAGTGCTCAGAACAATTTTGAGAGGGCTAGCTGAGATGATCCAGTCTCAAAGACTACTTGAATAAGGACTTGAGATAAATCTTGAACTTTGGCATTATACACAGACTGGATAACGAAAGATATAGTTACCTTTCCTAGAATTTGACAATTAACCTAAAATTTTTGTTTTCAGAATAAAGATACCTTCGCCCATACCCAGCAGGAAGCAATTTTAAGAATACGACACCCTCTTTCCCAAAGAGGTGGTGTGGGATGGGTGGTTTTTTGGTCTTTTAATGGGTTTTGGGTCTGGGATAATTTTCATTGTTTGGAGGGGTTGGTTACAACTGGTTATCAAGGGTTAGGAAAAGGGCTAAGCAAAGGAGGTTAGATTTAAGGTTCTTGTTTAAAAAAAAAAGAAAGAAAGAAAAAGAAAAAAGAAAAAGAAAAAGAAAGAAAAAAAGAAAAAGACAATTACTAGTTTTAAATACTTTACATTGGATTGGATTGTTTTATATTATATACAAATTATATATATATTGAAATTGATATTGTTAGGAAATGCTATATGTATATTTCTAATTTTACTTATACTGTTCATTTAACAAAATAATGCAAATTGCTGATTCTTGAATGTTATTATTACCAACTATTAGGATATAAAGAAATGAAAGTTAGTAGTTAGACATTACAATAGAACTTGTAGTCATATTAGGTATATTTTCAAAATTGAGCAGATATATTTTAGATAGACAGGTCATCTTCAAACCCTTCAGAGATCTACAGAATATGGCATTTAAAATGTTTTAATAACTTCGAAAATTTTTCTTTTTTGTTATGACTATGAGACATGTTGGCTCCTTGCAGTACCAATCTACTTCAGAGAGAATATGGGCATTGAAGAAACTGCATATGGAGTTAACTTTCATTGTGGCAAATGTTAGCCACTGGACAACAAAGTATCCTCGAATCTACTGCTGACAACAGGACAAAATTCACAGACAGGACGTGAAACAAAGGACTACCGATTCTTGCCAAAACAAGTGTGGTTATGGCTTTATCAAAAGGCATCTTCTGAGGCCAGGACAATATGGCACCATCCTTGAAGTGGCCTTTGTAATCTGGAAAAGGTACAGTGCCCTTTTCTTGAAGGCAGCTGAACAGGCAGTGGGCCGATGGCTTCTGATGTGCAATGGAACAGCAGCTGAAACAGTTATTCTTGAAGAGTAACTAAGCTCACGCCTCTCAATAGCAGACTGGCATTTAATAGATGGATGTGGTGAAGAACGGGATGCTGAGATGAAGCCACACATATACGGTCAAGAAGAATGGACAGCTGGATTAAAAAATCATCAACAATTTCCAGAATTTAAAATCCTGAATCATGACATGACACTAGTGGAATTCAGGTGTTTCTGGTACATGGACTGCTCTCACCCAAGGTGAGGTTGAATTGTTGACCTTGTGTACGTCCTACTTCACAAATGAGTCTGCCAGATACGCTAAGCCTATAGGCTGAAGATGATGCCCCAACACTGCAGAGAAACCTCAGGTGACTGTTCAGGCGGCTGGCTGTTTCTGTCAATTCACAATTTTTTTGGAAGCTGCTTGCATGCACTTCCTGTTTTTATTTTTGTTAGCTAATATTATTTCCTTCTTGGGTCTCTGAGGGAGTTGAAGTTTAGTTAGTTATAGTCAAAGTTTAATTAGTTATATTTAAAGATTAATTAATTATATTTGAAGATTAGTTAGGATAGAAAGGAATTAGGTATATTTTGGACTTACCAAAATAGGATAGATAATGGAATTATTTTCTCTGAATTTGTCAAATACAAATGGACTAGACATTGTTTAGGTATTCATCACTTGTATATATTGTATATAGTTATTGTATTTTATGTATAGTTTTTCTTTTTTTTGGTTTTTTTCGAGACAGGGTTTCTCTGTGTAGCTTTGCGCCTTTCTTGGAACTCACTTGGTAGTCCAGGCTGGCCTCGATCTCACAGAGATCTGCCTGCCTCTGCCTCCCGAGTGCTGGGATTAAAGGCGTGCGCCACCAACGCCTGGCTTATAGTTTTTCTTATATTAGTTACAACTTTCCTTTTTTTCTCTTTTTATTAAATTAGAAAAGGGGAAATATAGTGGTATTTTATTTGTGCTGAAATGTGATTTTATTTGTATGTTAATAAATAAAGTTGCCTAGGGGTCAGAGCTATTAGCAAGCCATAGGGAAAGCCAGGGCAGTGGTGGTACATGCCTTTAATCCCAGCACTTGGTAAGCAGAACTAGGTAGATCTCTGTGGGTTCAAGGATACAGCCAGCATTGGAGACACACGCCTTTAATCTCAATACCAACCATAGAAGACCTGGAGTGACCACAGACAGGAGGTGATGAGTAGGTCATGTGGTTGGATTTACAACCAATGAGAAGGCAGAACAGAACTCTATTTAAAGACAACGCACAGGAAATAGTTCCTTTTTCGGAGAGGTCTCTTGGCAGGAGAGGCTAGCTGGCGGAAAGCGGTAAGGCTCTTAGCTCTGACCTCTTGGGCTTTTATCTTTACATTGGCTCTGTGTTTCTTATTTAATAAGACAGTTGGTTACATCTACAAATCGCTGGGATGGCCTTCTGTGCCTATGGATGAGAGTGAGGCACCTAATAATTTCACTAGGGCCAATCTTGCTAATACGCTCTGCTTTACAGTTAGGGTAGCCAATGCATCTGTTAATCCCTGTGTTCTTTTACATAAACAGTCTTTGGGCTGGTTCGATTCCCCTAATAAGATTGACAATAAAGAAGTAGGAAATGTTACTGTTTTCCTTGGATTAACCCCCAGAGAAATTAGTAAAGGTGATGGGCCTGCCCCTTCTAGACAGCCGTCGGTCTTGCTATGGTGTGTAGGTACAGCCGAATGGCCCCCTGTGTGGTCGGGCTGCCAGAGTGGATTATCTCCCACTTGGATTAATGTAAATAAGAACCTTTCTTTGTCGTTAAGAATTTCACCTTTTAATGAAACCTTTACTGGCTTTAATTACTCCTATAATAGTCCCTTAATGGCTATTAAATCTAACCCGTTTGATTCCTGGGTTCTATGTAATAGACAAGGAGCTTGTAATCAGCTTAATGCTTTGGGTTTTGTGCATGGAGGTGCATTTAAGAGTTGCAATTATTCCTTTTATTCTGGCACTGTATTTGAACAGAATGTCGCGGTGCAGTGTAAGAAGTCCCTAGATTTTAAACCTACGCCAGTGTGTGTCTGGCCCCCCTTCTTTATGGTGGTCTTTAATTATACTCAATCTGTCCTAAATTGCAGTAGTCAGACATGCTTATTGACTCAATGTTGGAATGCCTCACAGCATGATGCCATGGTCATAGTACGGGTACCTACTTATGTGCCCGTTCCCACTAAGGTGTCGAATGCTGAGCTACCAGCTCTGTTGAGCTGACAAAAAAGACTCTTCGGCATTACAGCTGCCATTGTGACAGCCATTGCCCTATCCGCCACTGCTGCGGGTGTAGCTGCTGCCTCTCTTGCCACTGCTGTCCCCACGGCCAAGGCCTTGAATGACCTTTTGGGGAGCACGGCTCAGGCTCTTAGCACCATAACAGCCATTAATGGCCAGTTACATCGTGGCATAGTCCTGGTCAACCAACGAGTTGACTTGTTGCAGGAACAGTTGGACATTCTCCAACAGGTGGTTACTGCAGCTTGTATAGTACCCATGAGTGGCATTTGCCTGACAGCTGTTCAATATAACAATTTTAGTAGAGCTGCTAATTATTCTAAACATTTAAGTGATATATTGACAGGGACCTGGACGGCGGAATTTGACAACCTGACCAATCTCCTGCGCAGTGAGATCGTTGTGGTCAACTCCACCCGCATACACCTGGCCACGGCTGAGGAAATGATGTCTTGGCTGCGGAATTCTATCAGCTTCCTGAAGGAGTGAGCGGGATTAGGCACCTTATTGGTTCTTATGATACTTGCCTCCCTTGCCTGCTTGTGGTGTATCTATAGGATGAGGTTTGCACAACGCCGTCAAGCAGCCATGATCATCCAAGCATTTGCTGCCATTGAGGCTGGTCAGTCCCCTCAGGCTTGGCTAGTAAAGCTACAGCCCTAAGGCACAGGCTGCGAGGCATAGCACTGCACTTGAGGTCTGATTAGCTCTGACTTCAAGAAGAGCATGTTTGATTGCATGCGGGTCAGCATCTATCACCCACCTTTGAAAAAAGGATGCCGAACAGGTCTAGTGTTCTCTGAGTGGATGATACTTGGATAGCATTAGTACAAGTTCTTGTTCTTCAGAGATCAAACCTCTATTCTTGCCTGTTGCTTATAAACAAATAAGGGGGAACTATGGGGAGCCGTTTCACTGCACTGCTGCGTCTTTAAGATGGTGCTGACACCCTGTCTCTGCCTTCCCGCCGGCGGGACATTTAGACAAAGGCAGCTCCGTATTTGGGCTTTGGTATTTGATTACGGCTTGCTATGGCATATGTGTACCTATCCTGGGATCCCACGTGGCGTGTGGTGGTCGGTGGAATGAGACCTATAAAGGCTGGGTATGGGCTCCCCCTTTAGAAGAAGAAGAATAAAGTAATAAGACAAAGAACAAAGGCCTGGAATAAAACAATTTGAAGAAGAGCTCGGTGTCTGTGCCTTCCTTGCTGGTCGAGGTAGACGTGACAGATGGATATATATATATATATATATATATATATATATATATATATATATATATATATGATGGAGATAGATATATATGGATAGATAGATATAGATACATAGATATATAGGTATAGTTATTTATATAGATAGATATTGATATTGATATATTGTATACCATAATAAAATTTACCTGAAGATCAGAGAATGGAATTAACGACTAGATTACACATGGATGCTGGGCTGTAGTGGCACACACCTTTCATCCTGGCATTCAGGAGGCAGAGATGTGTCTGGATCTATGTGAGTTCAAAACCACCCTGGACTATATGAGACTGACTCAGTCTAGGAGAGAAACGGAGTTAGGCAGTATTGGCACACATCTTTAATCCCAGTTCTTGGGAAGCACACATGCCTTTAATGGCTAGATATAGAAAGTTATATAAGGTGTGAGGAGATAGGAACTAGAGGCCTTTTGGCTAAGCGTTTCATCAGAGACCCAGTCAGGTGTGGAGTCAGAGCATTTCAGTCAGAGGATTCATGGAGTTGGTTAAGTGAGATGTGGTAGTGGTTTGTTCCTCTGTCTCTCTGATCTTTCAGAATTTACACCAATATCTGGTTGCAGGTTTATATTAAAAAACAATTAGGATTTGAGCAATACACACACACACACACACACACACACACACACACACACACACACATCTATATTCCATATCCTATTCTACAGGCACCTGCAAACCCACGTTTATTGTGATCATATTTACAAGAGCCAAGAAATAGAAACATCCTAGATTTTCATCAACTGGTGAATGAATAAAGAAAATTGTTATAATCATACAAGATAATGTTATTCAGTTGTTGAGAAACATGAAACTATGGAATTCACCACTAAACAGAAGGAGCTAGAAATGGTTATTTTTGAGTAAGGCAACCCAGACCAAAGAAGATAAACATCACATGTTTTCTGTCACTGTGGAAGTTGGTGTTAAATCTTCAGATATTTGTTTCAATTGTGATACCCATAGAGTCCATGAAATTAATAAAATGCCGTGGGAATTACTGTGGAGAGAGATTAAAATGCACAGACACAAAGAGAAAAATGGACCAAGGAGGGATAACTGGAATGAGGGGTGGAGGTAGTGTATGGAAGGGAGATGGGAAAGAGATAAATAAAACAAAAGACCTTTTGAAAAAGACATGGAAATTTACTACACTTTGATATTACTAACATGCATTCACACATAGAAAAGTGAATAGAGAGAGAGGAGAGAGAAATACAGAATTAAAATGGAGGTACTCTTAAATAGAACAGCAATGCTCCTACTGGACATTGGAGGGAGATAAATAAAAATTCTGTGCCATGTATAAGTTACTTCTTTTGAAGTTTTTGCCAATTAGGTCTCCCAAATACCTCAAACATTACACTGTTCTGTTTTACTACTGTTCTTGGTTATCATCAAGAACTTGGTGATAAGACCCGATTGATGAAGACATCATATGCTTGAGTCATAGAGCATGATAAAATCAAAGTGGTAAAGAAGCAGAAGATTTATCCATACTGACTTCCTTTCATAGTGCTGGAAGGTGCTGTGTAAGCTACTGGAGGAGAAAGTAATCATCAGTCATGCCCAACTACAAACACTTCAAGCTACAGTAATGACTGACCTGGCAAGATCTGTGTACTGGTGCAATAGTAGCACAAAATATCATGGGAGTAAGCAAACACTTCCTAATTATATCCAAATCCCTCTCCACAGGATGCAAAAAATACCTGGCACCATTATTATACTACAAACTTAAGGATAGACAGGTCATGGGCATTAGGGAAGAATGTATTACTATTATGCTGCTAAGTGGACACAGAATTAAATTGACTTAATGTAACTTACCATTATATTCATATATCAGTGAAACTCCCATCCCTCAACTTAGAAGTTTCTAATTGAAGTAGATTGTGATTGACATGGTGATGCATATCTGGCCAAGGTGTAAAGAATAAGTGACTGGGAATGCTCAGTCTTAAAGCAACATATATAGCTCAATACCCTCTTAGGTTTCAGGGATTATTGTCGAAGATGTGGTAGGAAGAGCATGGAAGGAAGAGGTATGCTCTATTCTCTCAAACCAAATCCCCTAAATCACATCCCTAGTGCTGCAACAGATCACCAGTTGAAGCCTGCCCAAATCTCCTGTGGATCTCACAGAACATCCTTTTTAACCTTCCTTCCCCCAACTCTTTGCTGCAGTATAGCCACCAACACCAGCAGGCATTTCCTGTGGACACATCAGCACAGCAGGCCAATAAATCAGACAACAAATAGCTGTCACACTCTGGAAAATTTCAGAGAGGAAACAAAAGCAAAAGAACATACCACTCTCACAACTTAGACAGACCCAGAAATCAATACCTAGACCTACAATCATCCCAAACCCAGATGCCTAGATGATAGCCTAAGAACATAGTCATTACAGCCAGGGCAATATGTCTGCACCAGAACACAGCTAGCTATCCTAGCACAGCATGCCCTGAATATTCCAACATGGCTGAAGCACAAGAAAAGACCTTAACACCAACTATAAGAAGATGATGGAGTTCTTTTAATAGGAAATGAATAAATAAATCCCTTAAAGAAAGTGAGGGGAATTAAAGGAAATAAATAAATACTTTAAATAAACCAAGAAATAGGAAATAAGCAGTTTAAGGAAATGAATAAAACCTGTTCAAAACCTGAAAATGGAAATAGAAGCAAAAAGGAAATACAAACTGAGGTAATTTTGGAAATGAAAAGATTAGGAACACAAATAGGAACTACAGAGGCAAGTTCCACCAACAGAAGAGAAGAGATGGAAGAAAAACCCACAGGCATTGAAGATCAGATGAAGAAATGGATAAATAGGTAAAAGAAAAATTTGAATCCGAAGAAAATTCCTGGAACAAAAAAGTCAAGGAAATCTACTAGAATATTACAAAAGAACAAATACAAGAATAATAAAGAATAGAGGAAAAAGAAGAAACTCAGGTGAAATGCATAGAGAATATGTTCAACAAAATAATAGAAGAAAATATCACTAACTTGAAGGAGGAGAGTCCTATCAAACTAAGAAAAGCTAACAGAATACAAGAGATTGGACCAAAAATATTCTCACCACATAGTGATCTAAACACTAAATATATAAACCAAAGAAAAAATATTAAGCCGCAAGGGAAAAACACCAAGTAATACATAAAGGCAGACCAATTAGAATGACACTTGATTTCTCAATGGAGACTCTAGACACCACCAGGGCCTGGACACATGTGCTGCAGGCTCTAAGAGACTACAGGTGCCAACCCAGACTACTATATCCAGCAAAACTTTCAATTACCACAGATGGAGAAAATAAGATATTCAATAAAAAATCAAATTTAAACAATATCTATCTACAAATACACCCTACAGAAGGTGCTTCATAGAAGAAAAACTCCAATCCACGGAGGATACCCATGGAAACACAGTAAATAAATAATCACAGCAGCAAAGCTAAAAGAAGGAAAACTGGGAACTCTCTGTCTGTCTGTCTCTGTCTCTCTCTCTGTCTCTGTCTGTCTGTCTCTCTCTCTGTGTCTCTGTCTGTCTCTCTCTCTGTCTCTTTCACTCTCTCTTACACACACATGAACAATAAGAACAAAAATAATATACTAGGAATCAATGATTATTGTTCATGGATATCTCTCAATATAAATGGTCTCAATTACCCAATAAAAGGATACAGACTAACTGAATGAATAGGAAAACAGATTCCATCCTTCTGCTGCATACATGAAACACACTTCAACATAAAAGATAAACATTACTACCTAGTAAAGGGTAGGAAAAATATTCTAAGTAAATGGACCTATTAAGCATGCTTATATGGCCATTTTAATATCTATCAAAATATGTTGCCACCCATTCAAGTCCCCTATACACCCACAAAGCAGACTCAAATTCAGAATTATATTTTATTCTTAGTTCTGGCAGTGTATTTGCACAATGATGGTCTAAGGTATATACTCTGCTACAAAAATATAAGAAAGTATAAAGGTATATACTTTGATATAAATATCACTGCCTTATCACTACTTTTTATATTTTGCTTACATTTTAACATAAAAATACAGAGCAGTAATAAAATGTATCTCTGAAAATAATAGCTCAAGAGTCTTATAAGTTAAAAATAAAAAATGTTACTAACATATTATATATACATGTACTGTAATTGTTATAAGTATGTAATCACCAAACATTAAAATGCATACTATCCAAGAAGAGATCTTAGATTTTATGACCAAAGTGAGAGCAAATGTGGTACACTAGATATTACTGTACACAAGGAACAAATATTGCTGCTTTTAATTAACACACAGAAATTAAACTCATTCTCTTGAAAAAATGTTTAAGTATCCACACCGTGGCCTGTGGACAATGTGATAAGAGAGAACAATAGTAGCAAAATAATGTTATAAGTAATGATTTCAAAACAGCTTGATTCTCATAACATTAAGGATATTTGTATGTACACATGATCACCAAGACACCTTTACATGTGTACACAAGTAATAACACCCAGAAGCAATGTACTTGGTTGTATATTGTAGAATTGAATGAAAGTTATGCTGGACTGCATTAAGTCCTAGAATGGCAGGCAAAACTATGTACACTTAATGCTTTATGGAAAGACAGGCAAGACCAAGTAGTTAGATCCTTAAATACACATGCAAATTAGTCCTGACATAAATACAAGTAATAAAAATATAAGAGCCTCAGACAGTAAAAGACATTGCAACCAAGGCTAAAGATTAGTTTGATCCAGAAGACCCATATGTTAGAAAGAAATAAATTTCCTAGAGTTGTCCTCTGGCTTCAATAAAAGCACAGTGGAATCAATGTGTTTGCAAATGGTAGAATGTTGAACACACATGTTTACATTAACAAGACAAGTAGTGTGATTTTAGTCTTTCATTTCCCTAGTGATAGGACACTTTTTTGGTACCCTATAGACATTATTCATAGCTTCACTAATTTACACTTATTCATTCCACTAGTTCTCTTAACTTAAATGGCTCTTCTGAATTTTATTTCCTCTCTAAGATGCCAATCAGCCCACCTAAGTTCCAAAATTCAACTTGCCCTCTAGCAACAAAAATCAGTCATGTTAATGAACTCCTAGATATTTTCACTTCTCACTATTCCTAATTCTTCATTTTTCTTGTTATTTTCATGTGTATTCATATGAAGGTGCACATGTGTGTATGGGGTACAATGCTCATTAGAGGGTTAGAGGACAACTTTGGATGTCATTTCTCAGGTATCATCCTGAGATTTGATGTAGGAATAAAGATCGAAATACATGATACCTAGAGCAGACCCTGCTCACAACCAAACCCTTCTCTGCTACAAGGAGGGCTGGAGGGAGGAAAAATGGATCTCCCTGGAAAGGGAAAATAGAATAGATTTTCTGGATGGACTAGGGAGGGTGGTGATGGGAACAGGAGAGAGCAGACTAGGGGGAGGGATACAAAGAGAGAGTATGGGGAAAGATTACTAGAATTGGGGGACATTTGGAATTCGACATAGAAACCTGTGCCATGGATACTCCTTGGATTCTGTGGAAATGACCCTAGCAAAGACTCCTAAGAATGGGGGACAAGGAGCCTGAAAAACATTCTCTAACAAGACAAAACTTTCAGTATTGAGACTGGGACACAAACTCAGCCCAAAAACCTTTGAACTACAATTAGTCCTGCTTGGAAGATGTGCTGGGTTATTGATGGAGCAGAACTCGTGGGAGTGAGCAATGATTGGTCTAATTTTAGGCTCATTCCATGAGAGGGAGCCCATGCCAAACACTGCATGGATGCCCAAGAACCTGAAGCTTGATAGTGCAGAGGTCTCAGAAAGAATCAACTTGTTAGCAAAAATAAAGTCAATGAAATGATTGTTGATGCTATTCTGCTATACTCATAGAATGTTACCTAGTCTAATTGTCATCAGACAAGCTTAATTCAGCAACTGATGGGAACAGATGCAGAGAGCCACAGCCAAACATTAGGAGGACAGAAACCCCTGAAGATAAGGGAGAGGAAGAACTGTAGCAGCCAAAGTGGTTGAGGACACCAGCAGAACACAGCACAGAATCAACTAAGCAGGGGTCATAGGTGCTCACCGAGCCTGAAATGACAAATATGGATCCTGTAATGGTCTGTGCTAAGCCCTTTGCATATGTAATGACTGCATACCTTGATGTTTTAGTGGGACTCTCATGAGTGGCAGTTTATGTGGGCTGTCTTTGACTAATTTGCCTAATCCTAGGACCCTTTTCCTCATACTGGTTTAGCTTACCTGGCCTTGATATCATGGTTTGTGCCTTGTTTTATTATAACTTGTCATACCATACGTACAGGCTGGTTTTGTGTGTATACTTGACAACCAGCTAGAGACATCAGAGATGAGGGAGATTCAGTTGAGGAAAAGCCTCCATGAGATCTAGGAGTGAGGCATTTTCACAATTATTGATCAATGGGGGAGGGCCTCGCCTATTGAGAGTGGTGCCATCCCTGGGCTCGAGGTCCTGGGAACTATTAGAAGAGAAGCTGAGCAAGCCATGAGAAGTAAACTAGTAAGCAGCACTGCCCCATGGCATTTGCATCATCTTCTGCCTGTAGAGTTCTTATCCTGATTTCTTTAATAGTTATCATCAATCTCAAAATATAAGTCAAATAAACTCTTTTCTCCCCACATTGCTTTTTGGTCATGGTGTTTCATCATAATAATAGAAACTCTAAGACAGCATGTTTGGTTAATATACAGGAAAGACATGCCCTTTTCTAAAGGGAAATGGAAGAAGAGGGGATTGGAGGAAGAGATGGAGAACTGAGAGGAGTGGAAGGAGGAGACACTGCAGTCAGAATGAAAGAAGAATAAATAAAAGACAAATGAAAAAGAGGGATGTGGACAAGTGAGGAAAGACTAGACCAAGGCAAGACTAAAAGTCAGCAGGGAAAAGGCCATATCCTATAGCTTTGTTTCAGATAGGGCTTTATTTTAAAGAGCTCAGACATTTCTATTCCTGCAGATTCTCATATATCTTGCTCTTTTGCTACTTTCTTTTTTTAATTTATTTTTTAAATTACACTCATGATATTCATTAATTACACTCATGATATTAATCACATTTGTGGTATTCATAGATTACATTCACAGTATTCATTCAATTATTAATTTTTAAATTTTAAATGCCGAATGTCATTTATTGAAGGGGGGATGAGGTCTTAAATACAGGCTTACAGCACAATGGGAGGACCCTGGAGGGCAGAAGTTCCCTACTGATGTTTTACAATCTTGCTTCTAATCTGTTAACGCCCATTATTCAGGATACACAGACAAGGAACTTCTCTTAAGCATTTAGGAGGGTGGAACCTGGCAGGGAATTAGCATAGGGAGGATATCAAGGTCAAGGTGCACAAGCAAGGCAGCAGTTACCCAAAACGGGGTCCAGGGACCTACAGGTCCCCCTTTTATTAAAAATTGAGCTTCTGACTTGGGTTTCGTGAGACATCAACAGGTCACCTTACCCGTCATGGAGACGCCTGCCCAGGCCACACAGGTGCTCTGTCTTAGGTTGGTGAGTGCCCCCCAAGCATTACCCGTCTCTGAATACTCATTTTCATACAGGCTCAATTGTGTGTGAGCTGCATAGTTAATTGCTGCCAAAGATCTCAAAGTGGCACTGGGCTTGCAATCTGTGTGTTCGATACAGAAAAGACCAACAGGGCTCCTATCTCTCCCATAGCCAGTAGGCTAAAGGCAACTGAGCCATTCCCTTCCATAACAAGCCATACTGTACGTTGGTGTCCTTGTAAGATAGTATCCCAAAAGCAACTGGAACTTGAGTTTATAAATTTATAATTTTCAAAGCCAATCGAGATGTACATAACTACTGAATTAAATTTATCATGCCCAATAGAATGAAAGATTAACTAACTGTGGTAGCTACTTTTGTTGCCAGGGTCTCCATTGTGCTAGCTATAGTAAGCAATTATGAAATGGTAATCCCAGAAAGAGTAGCAGTGGTGGGCGTCATTGCTATAACAGCAACAGCGGCAGCAGCAATGTCAAATTCTCTTCTGGATTGTGTGGACATCCACTGGCATGGATACAACTCTAGTAACAAGTACCGGCAAGGCCCATTTTTCTTGATCCCAGCATGAATTTAGCTGGCAGCTCTTCTGGAGAATCCAATCTCATGGTTACAGTTCTTAGGCTTACATTAATGCTTGCCAAAGCTGGCAATATTGGGCTCTCAATTTCCATTGGCATCAGAAGGGTAGATTTTTTTCATGAAGACCCATTAGGTCTCTGTCATGTTGGGCTTCAGCAGCAGCCACAGGGCGTGTCCATTGCTCAGGAATCCAAAGAGGAACCTCATTGTCCTGAGGAAAGACATAAACAGAACCCCGGGGCCACACCAACACTAGATCGGGTCTCCTCCACGTGCTAGTAGAAAGATCCTTCCATCACTCCAGAGGGTGATTTGCAACAGGAGCTCTCCAGTGCTTATCTGCATCGGATATTCCAGCAGAATCCACTGGTAACCTCCAGCAGAATCCACCAATAAAAAATTTAAAATATATAAAACAAGGGAAAGAATAGAATGTGGAGAGGATGATAAGTCCCTAGTTCTCTCTTTTTTTTGCTTTAGTAAAATGTTTGTTTGTTTAATATTTCAAATTTTCTTTTATTTTTATTTATTTTTTTATTGTTTAAAATTAATTTATTTATTTTTCTATTATCAGCTTGATAGAGTATGTATTCTTATCTTAATAGTAAGATGTTTCATTGAGGCTTGCTCAGTGATTGAGTAAAACTGAAATTTATTATAAGCCACAGTCGTCCTAGGGACCTCCATGCTATATATATAGCCTCCATGGTTCTATGGGTTGTAGTCTGATTGTTCTTTATTTTATATCTAGAATCCACTTATGAGTGAGTACGTACCATGATTGTCTTTCTGGGTTTGGGTTACCTCACTCAGGATATTTTCTAGTTCCATCCATTTGCCTGCAAATTTCATGCTTTCATTGTTTTTCTCTGCTGAGTAGTACTCCATTGTGTATATGTACCACATTTTCTTCATCCATTCTTCAGTTGACGGGCATCTAGGTTGTTTCCAGGTTCTGGCTATTACAAATAGTGCTGCTATGAACATAGTTGAGCATGTATCTTTATGGTATGAATCAGCATTCCTTGCGTATATGCCCAAGAGTGGTATGGCTGGGTCTTGAGGTAGTTCGATTCCTAATTTTCTGAGAAACCGCCATACTGATTTCCACAGTGGTTGTACAAGCTTGCATTCCCACCAACAGTGGAGGAGTGTTCCCTTTGTTCCACATCCTCTCCAACATTGACTGTCATTGGTGTTTTTGATCATAGCCATTCTGACAGGTGTAAGGTGGTATCTCAGAGTCGTTTTGATTTGCATTTCTCTGATGATTAAGGATGTTGAGCATTTCTTTAAATGTCTTTCAGCCATTTATGATTCTTGTTTTGTGAATTCTCTGTTTAGCTCTTTAGCCCATTTTTTAATTGGATTGTTTAGTATTTTGATGTCTAGTTTCTTGAGTTCTTTATATACTGTGGAGATCAATCCTCTGTCAGATGTGGGGTTGGTGAAGATCTTTTCCCATTCTGTTGGCTGTCTTTTTGTCTTATTGACTGTGTCTTTTGCCTTGCAAAAGCTTCTCAATTTTGAGAGGTCCCATTTATTAATTGTTGTGCTCAGGGTCTGTGCTGTTGGTGTTTTATTTAGGAAATGGTCTCTGGTGCCAATGCGTTCAAGAGTACTTCCTACTTTCTTTTCTATTAAGTTTAGTGTAGCTGGATTTATGTGGAGGTCTTTGATCCACTTGGACTTGAGTTTTGTGCATGGTGACAGATATGGATCTATTTGTAATCTTTTACATATTGACATCCAGTTATGCCAACACTATTTATTGAAGATACTTTTTTTTTCCATTGTATAGTTTTGGCTTCTTTGTCAAAAACCAGGTGTTCATATGTGCATGGATTAATGTCAGGGTCTTCAATTCGATTCCATTGGTCTGTATGTTGGTTTTTATACCAGTACCAAGCTGTTTTTATTACTATAGCTCTGTAGTAGAGTTTGAAGTCAGGAATGGTGATGCCTCCAAAGGTTGCTTTATCGTATAGGATTCTTTTAGCTATCCTGGGTCTTTTGTTTTTCCATATGAAGTTGAGTATTTTTCTTTCCAAGTCTGTGAAGAATTGTGTTGGGATTTTGATGGGGATTGCATTGAATCTGTAGATTGCTTTTGGTAAGATTGCCATTTTTACTATGTTAATCCTACCTATCCATGAGCATGGGAGATCCTTCCATTTTCTGATATCTTCTTCAATTTCTTCCTTTAGAGATTTAAAGTTCTTATCAAAAAGGTCCTTTATTTGTTTAGTTAGTGTTATCCCAAGGTATTTTATATTATTTGTGGCTATTGTAAAGGGTGATGTTTCTCTGACTTCTTTCTCAGCCCTCTTATCATTTGTGTATAGGAGGGCTACTAATTTTTTTGAGTTGATCTTGTATCCTGCCACTTTACTGAAGGAGTTTATCAGGTGTAGGAGTTCCCTGGTAGAATTTTTGGGGTCATTTATGTATACTATCTTTTCATCTGCAAATAGTGAAAGTTTGACTTCTTCCTTTCCAATTTGTATCCCTTTGATCTCCTTTTGTTGTCTTATTGCTCTAGCTAGAACTTCTAGTACTATATTGAATAAATATGGAGAGAGTGGACAGCCTTGTCTTGTTCCTGAATTTAGTGGTATCGCTTTGAGTTTCTCTCCATTTAATTTGATGTTTGCTGTTGGCTTGCTATAAATTGCCTTTATTATGTTTAGGAATGTTCCTTGTATTCCTGATCTTTCTAAGACCTTTATCATGAAGGGGTGTTGGATTTTGTCAAAGGCTTTTTCAGCATCTAATGAGATGATCATGTGGTTTTTTTCTTTCAGTTTGTTTATATGGTGTATTACATTGACAGATTTTCATATGTTGAACCATCCTTGCATCCCTGGGATGAATCCTACTTGGTCATGATGGATAATTTTTTTTATGTATTCTTGGATTCGGTTTGCCAATGTTTTGTTGAGTATTTTTGCATCAATATTCATGAGGGAGATTGGTATGTAGTTCTCTTTCTTTGTTGCATCTTTGTGTGGTTTGGGTATCAGGGTAATTGTAGCCTCATAAAAAGAGTTTGGTAGTGTTTCTTCTGTTTCTATTCTGTGGAACAATTTGAAGAGTATTGGAATTAGCTCTTCTTTGAAAATCTGGTAGAATTCTGCACTGAAACCATCTGGTCCTGGGCTTTTTTTGGTTGGGAGACTTTTGATGACTGTTTCTATTTCCTTAGGGGTTATTGGTCTATTTAAATGGTTTATCTGGTCTTGATTTAATTTTGGTATGTGGTATTTATCCAAAAAATTGTCCATTTCTTCCTGGTTTTCCATTTTTGTGGAGTACAGGTTTTTTAATTATGATCTGATGATTCTCTGGATTTCCTCATTGTCTATTGTTATGTCTCCCTTTTCATTTCTGATTTTGTTAATTTGGGTGCCCTCTCTTTACCTTTTGGTTAGTTTGGCTAGGGGTTTGTCTATCTTGTTGATTTTTTCAAAGAACCAGCTCTTTGTTTCATTGATTTTTTGTATTGTTCTCTTGTTTTCTATTTTGTTGATTTCAGCCCTCAATTTGATTATTTCCTGGCATCTATTTCTCCTGGGTGAGATTGTTTCTTTTTGTTCTAGAGTTTTCAGTGGTGCTGTTAATTCATTGGTATGGGATTGCTCCATCTTCTTTATGTGTGCATTTAGAGCTATGAATTTTTCCTCTTAGCACCGCTTTCATAGTGTCCCATAAGTTTGGGTATGTTGTACTTTCATTTTCATTGACTTCTAGGAAATATTTAATTTCTTTCTTTATTTCTTCCTTGACCCATTGATGTTTCAGGTTGGCATCATTCAGTTTCCATGAGTTTGTAGGCTTTCTATAATTTTTGTTGTTGTTGAAGTCTAACTTTAAGGCATGGTGGTCCAATAAGATACAGGAGGTTATTCCAATTGTTTTGTATCTGTTGAGATTTGTTTTGTGGCCAAGCATGTGGTCAGTTTTTGAGAAGGTTCCATGGGGTGCTGAAAAGAAGGTATATTCTTTTCTGTTAAGGTGGAATGTTCTGTAGATATCTATTAAGTCCATTTGAGTTATAACATCTGTTAGGTCCTTTATTTCTTTGTTAAGTTTCAGTCTGGTAGATCTGTCTTTTGGTGAGAGTGGTGTGTTGAAATCTCCCACTACTAATGTGTGGGGTTTGATGTGCGTTTTAAGCTTTAGTAGTGTTTCTTTTATGAATGTGTGTGCTTTTGTATTTGGGGCATAAATGTTTAAAATGGAGACTTCATCTTGGTGGATTTTTCCTGTGATAATTATGTAATGTCCATCCTGATCTTTTTTGATTGATTTTAGTTTGAAGTCTATTTTATTAGATATTAGGATAGCTACACCAGCTTGTTTCTTAGCCTTTACCCAGCCCTTCACTCTGAGGCAGTGTCTGTCTTTGAAGTTAAGTTGTGTTTCTTGTATGCAGCCGATGGATGGATCCTGTTTTCTTATCCATTCTGTTAGTCTGTGTCTTTTTATAGGTGAGTTGAGACCATTGATATTGATGGATATTAATGACCAGTGATTGTTATTTCCTGTTATTTTTTGTGGTCGTGTTATGTTGTCCTTCTTTGGTGTTTATTGGTGTGGGTTTATCTATTGCCTGAGTTTTCATGGGTGTGTTTAGCTTCTTTGGGTTGGATTTTTCCTTCTAGTGCTTTCTGTAGGGCTGGGTTTGTGGATAGGTATTGATTAAATCTTGTTTTATCATGGAATATGGTGATTGAGAGTTTTGCTGGGTATAATAGTCTGGGTTGGCATCCGTGTTCTCTTAGTGTCTGCATAACATTTGTCCAGGACCTTCTAGCTTTCATAGTCTCTATTGAGAAGTCTGGTGTTATTCTGAAGGGTTTGCCTTTATGTGTTACTTGGTCTTTTTCCTTTGCAGCTCTTAATATTTTTTCTTTGTTCTGTATGTTTAGTGTTTTGATTATTATGTGGTGAGGGGACTTTTTTTTGGATCCAGCCTATTTGGTGTTCTGTAAGCTTCTTGTATCTTCATAGGTATTTCTTTCTTTAGGTTAGGAAAGTTTTCTTCTATGATTTTGTTGAATATATTTTCTGTGCCTTTGAGTTGGTATTCTTCTCCTTCTTCTATCCCTATTATTCTTAGGTTTGGTCTTTTCATGGTGTTCCAGATTTCTTGCACATTTTTTGTTATGACTTTTTTGTCTTTAGTGTTTTCTTTGACTGACGAATCTATTTTCTCTATTGTGTCTTCAGTGTCAGAGATTCTCTGTTCCATCTCTTGTATTCGGTTGGTTATGCTTGTTTCTGTAGTTCCTGTTCGTTTAGTCAGGATTTCTATTTCCAGCATTCCCTCAGCTTGTGTTTTCTTTGTTGTCTCTATTTCATTTTTCAGATCTTGGATTGTTTCTTTCATCTGTTTAATTATTTTTTCTTGGCTTTCTTTGCTTTCTTCCAATTTTTTGTTTGTTTTTTTTTCCATTTCTTTAAGGGAATTTTTTATTTCCTCTTTAAGGGAGTTTTTCATATCCTCTTTAATGGAGTTTTTCATTTGCTCTTTAAGAGAATTTTTTATTTCCTCTTTAATGGAGATTTTCATTTCCTCTTTAAGAGAATTTTTTATTTCCTCTTTAATGGAGATTTTCATTTCCTCTTTAAGGGCCTCTATCATCTTCTTAAAGTCATTTTTAAGAGTGATTTCTTCTGTTTCTTCTGTCTTGGTATGTTCAGGTCTTGCAGGTGTAGAATCACTAGTTTCTGATGTTGCCATATATGTCTTTATGTTGTTGCCTGTATTTTGGCACTGGCATCTACTCATCTCTTCCTCTGCTCGATGCAGGTGGTGTCTGTTAGTAAACTGCAGAAGCTCTGGGTTTAGTGTCCCGGGTTTTGGCACCAAATGTTAGTAAACTGCAGAAGCTTGCAAAAGCTCCTGGTTTGGTGTCCTGGGTTTCAGCACCAAATGTTAGTAAGTTGATGGCTGAGACTGCGAGGAGACAGTTCAGCCCTAGAGGGTGAGGTATCCCGGACACCTCAGAGCTACTTAGGATGAGAGCTCTGCCCTGAAGGTGTCCCGGACACCTGGAGCTGTTTAGCACAGCAGTGATGGCAGAACTGGAGACAGTTCTGCCCTAGAGGGCGAGGTATCCCAGACACCTCAGAGCTATTTAGGACAAGAGCTCTGCCCTGAAGGTGTCCTGGACACCTGGAGCTGTTTGGCACAGCAGTGATGACTGAACTGGAGACAGTTCAGCCCTAGAGGGCGAGGTATCCCGGACACCTCAGAGCTACTTGGGACAAGAGCTCTGCCCTGAAGGTGTCCCGGACACCTGGAGCTGTTTGGCAAAGCTCTGACGGCTGAGACTGCAAAGAAACAGCCCAACCTTGGAAAGGAAGGTTTTCTGACTTCTCGGGAGAGTCAGGCCTGAAACTGCTTCAGCAAGGAAGAGTATCCTGACTCTTCGGGAAAGTCAGGATATACCTGGTATGATGGTATGATGGGGGATGGTTTCCCCGCAGGACACAGCAATCCTGCTCCTCTCCTGGAGAGCCACAATCTCTGGCTCAGTGTTACCAGCTCTTTCTCGCTCAGTCCACTATGGGACGTCCCAGCAAGGTTCTTCTGTACAGCTC
>CABHPR010116836.1:19710-33398 GCA_902168415.1 Peromyscus melanophrys
CTCCCCCTTGCTCAGTCCACTATGGGACGTCCCAGCAAGGTTCTTCTATTCAGCTCCCAATGAAGGTCTTCACCCAATACTCTTTTGAGAAAGAGGTTTATTTGGGAAGGAGGAGTCCAGGAGAGTAACTGCCTCTATGAGGGTGGAGAGAACAGTTCTTTTTTTTTTTTTTTTTTGGTTTTTTTCGAGACAGGGTTTCTCTGTGTAGCTTTGCACCTTTCCTGGAGCTCACTTGGTAGCCCAGGCTGGCCTCGAACTCACAGAGATCCTCCTATCTCTGCCTCCCGAGTGCTGGGATTAAAGGCGTGCGCCACCAACGCCCGGCCGAGAACAGTTCTTAACTGACTGGGCAGGGTGGTTTATATAGGATGTCTAGGGGGCGGAGTCAACTGTGATTGGTTAGTTCATTTTCTGCCCAGGGATTGGCCAGTTTTGTGAACAAGGGGCAGAGATGGCCCTAACTTCAGGGCCAAACTGTGTTTCTTTCACTGGCCTTTCTTGGCTTTTTGACACTACCTCTAAGGCCAGGGCACATTTCTTTCACTGACTCTGATTCTAGGGGCCAAGAGTGTTATTTTGGTACTAGTCTCAGAGTCAGGGCATATTTCCTGGGTTCTGGGTTTGGGGATAAAGTGTTCACTTCTCTGGCTCAGGTCCCAAACACAGGCTGTGTTTCTTTCCCTGGTCCTGGGCCCTAGGGCCAGGATTCTACTGTCCTGCTCTGTGATTGGTTGTTTTCACAAGTCAGTTGAACAGGGGCAGAGGTGACTCTGATCTGAGCTAAACTGTGTTTCTATCATTGGCCTTACTTAGCTTTTTGACACTACCTCTAAGGCCAGGGCACATTTCATTCACTGACTCTGATTCTAGGGACCAAGAGTGTTTCTTTGGTACTGGTTTCAGAGTCAGGGAATGTTTCCTAGGTTCATTTCTCTGGCCCAGGTCCCAAACACAGGCTGTGTTTCTTTCCCTGGTCCTGAGCCCTAGGTCCAGGATTCTGCTGTCCTGCTCTGTGATTGGTTGTTTTCACAAGTCAGTTGGACAGGGGCAGAGATGGCTCTGATCTGAGCTAAACTGTGTTTCTCTTACTGGCTTTATCTGAGCCATCCTTCCCTAATTCCCTAATTCTGGGTTCCAGGGTCAGGGTGGGTTTCTCTAGCCAGCCCCTTTTCCCTACAGTGTCTGTGTCTGGGAGTGCCTCTCTTGTTCTAATTTTTAGTCTTGGTTCGCTAGGAGTTCTTGGTTAAATTGGTACTGTTGGGCTGTTTCTTTGGGAGCAGCTGATCTCAGTCAGTGAAGTATATACTTATGATTCTGGTGATCTGGTTCGATGGCTGTGCGGCGCCTTCTTCTGTGTTCTCAGGTCACGTTTTGCTCATTCGTCAACTCCTCAGCTAATCTTGTTTCCTCAGACTTCAAACTGTAGGGATCTGAATCCTCTCCCAGATAGATTTTAGCTGAGCAGGGTAGTCTCACCAATACCTCCAAGTTGTTGGGTTTCCCAGGGTCAGCAGCTAGGCCCTGGGTTGGCCTCAGACAGAGTGTTCTTTCTGGTTCTGTCCCACGGAGATAGCTTCTTCCCCTGGTGTTGGGATTAAAGGCGTCCCTGTTCCAAGCTCTTGATTAAGAGCTTGTTTTCACTAACTCTTCAGCGGGAAATAGCTCAGTTTCTGGTCTTTATTGCAACTGTGTTTCAGCCGCCTGCCTGACCCGTCCAGCAGGCCAGGTTATTTTGTGGGACTCGAGGAGGCACCTCCTAAAAACCAATGGGGGCGAGAGAGAAATGGAGACCAAGCGCGTATAATGAAAGACAGTGTCTGTCTGAGTTGCGTCAAGGTCTCGTTTATTGGCTGGGTGTTGAGGCTTATAAGCAGGGCTTCAGGCAGGGAAGGGGAGCAGGGGAAGCAGGGAGAGAAGAATGGAAAATTCTTAAGGGAGGGTCAGGGTGAGGTCGCTTTGGTCCCAGGCCCCTGCAGCTGGCTGATTAGCACATTCTCCAGGAAGGTTATCTAATTGCACATTCTTTGGTTGGGCCAGAAACCTCCTGTTTTTGCAAGGCTTGATAAAGCAAGGAAGGTTACACAAAGTTCAAGACACAGCTGTCTGGAGTCGGTCCCCAACAGTTCCCCCTCTTTTCTCAAAATGGACCAAGTCCATGTGATCAGGGTTTGGGTTGGCTAGGGTCCGAGAGAGTCCCTGTCTTAGGCTATACAGGGGGCCTCCCCCGCTCGGCAGCGTGCCATGTTGAGCCGGTCTCGACGACCTCTGTACGCTGTTGTCTCCGGCGAGGGCCCTGTACTATTCCCGTCACTGAGTACCCTCTAGCAGGACCGTGGGGACGTTAGGGCCTAAGGACACTGAATCTGAGTCCTTGAAGGGGCTCCTGGCCAGTCTCCTCGGAATCTATTTTGTGATAATCAATCGAGATGTGTTATGGTAAGGCCGAATCAATCTGATTTTTGATAAACTGAGTCAACCGCTGAAAGGCCCAGGGACCAAAGGTAATGAGAAGGAGAAAAACAATTAAGGGGGCTAGAATGGTAGGTAGCAAGGTGGAGAGCCAGGGGGACCCTTGCAGCCAATTTTCAAACCACCCTTGCTGATTTTCAAACTCCCTTTTTCTTTGAGCCAGTCTTTCCCTTAATTTTTCCATCGATTCCCTGACAATACCAGTATGGTCTGCATAAAAGCAGCATTCTTCCTTTAAGGCGGCACATAGGCCCCCTTCCCTCAGGAACAACAGATCCAGGCCCCTTCTATTTTGCAGCACTACTTCTGATAGTGAGGTAAGTGATTTCTCAAGGGTGGAAATAGAGATAAGAGCAGTAGTGCTCTTAAAGAAAATATTTAAAAATTATACCAATAGTAATTTTTAAAATAATAAAAATGAGTGATAGATTGATGTTGCCCATATGCATATGTTGACTGCTGAGATCTGTAACCTGACACATAGAGATACAGTCATTGGCCCCTTTCTCAAACCTCTGAGCTGACATAAATGTGTCAAGGATTGAACATATCTGCATAAGAGAGTTCCCTAATTGGAAATTCAATATTTATTGGCTTGAGTTAACCTTCTCAAATTGTACACCCACCAATCTAATCTATCTTCATTCACATGACACGAATAATCCATATTGAGAAATTAAAAAATCACCCACCCTACCATAATCAGGTTTTCTTGCCGTGCTTCCCCCCTGCAGTGTACACAATAAACTATATCTCCTATTCTGGTTTGAAAAAAGAAACCATGCTCCACATGCCAATCCTTTTCCTGTGCCTGCAATGGATAGTTGACTACATGACTCAAATGGGAAATAATTAAAATTCTGAGGTGGTACTGCTGTGGGATATTCTGTATGTTAAATGTTGGTTAATAAATAAAACACTGATTGGCCAGTAGCCAGGCAGGAAGTATAGGTGGGACAAGGAGAGAGGAGAATTCTGGGCTGAGTTGGAGAGATGCTGACAGCCACCACCATGACAAGTGAGATGTAAGGTACCAGTAAGCCACGAGCCACGTGACAACTTATAGATTAATAGAAATGGGTTAATTAAAGATATAAGAACAATTAGCAAGAAGCCTGCCATGGCTATACAGTTTAAAAGTAATATAAGTCTCTGTGTGTTTACTTAGTTGGGTCTGAGCAGCTGTGGGACTGGCAGGTGAGAGAGATTTGTCCTAACCATGGGCCAGGCAGGACCAGGAAAACTCTAGCTACATGGCACAGTCATTTAATTTATGAATTCTGGAGTTTAGTCAGTAAGGACATTGTCCAGGATAGCAACAGACTGGGATCAAGGCCACCTGTGTCAACATAGGAAAGCTTGCTTCAGAAACATTTTTCTAAGAGGATACAAGTGCAACTCTTCCAGAGTTAAAGTGCCTTCCCAGGGAGAAATCATTTTAAACACTTAAGATATTAATAAAGAAAAATCTCTTTAAGAATAGCATGCATCCATCTCTGGCTAATGCTCAAAAAGTCAGCCTAGGACAGATATTACATTCTACATGTGTTGTCATCCTTAAGTTTCTTTTAGGTCCATGCTCCAGGTTATGGTTTGAACAAGTTAACTAAAGAGAGGAGACTGCAAGTCTAACCATTTAGGCAGATGGGAGTCTTGGAGAGTAAAGATATTCCCAGAATTATTGCTTAAGTACACCAGTGACACCTAACAGGAGGCCATTCTTCAGTGCCAGGGTCCTGAAAGGCAATTACCAGGGGATGAGAAATGTAGGGAAGGTAGAAGGTAGAAAAGATTAAAGCTGAATAAGGAAAGTCTTACACAAGCTAAGTCCAATGCCAAGTAAGCTTCTTATTTTTTTCTTTTTTAAAAGATTTATTTATTGATTATGCATACAGTGTTCTGCCTGCATGTATGACTGCAGACCAGAAAAGGGAACCAGATCTCATTGTAGATGGTTGTGAGCCACCATGTGGTTTCTGGGAATTGAACTCAGGACCTCTGGAAGAGCAGCCCGTGCTCTTAACCTCTGAGCCATCTCTCTAGTCCCGAGTAAGCTTCTTAAGAAGAACAGCATCTTGTATATTACTTCCAGGGGGGGAAATGGAAAGAAATGGGAGATATCTATGAAGTCATCAGAAACTATGGACAGACTTAGAAGGAGGCTAATCAAACAATGCTGAATAAGGGGAACACAGGGTATCTCAAAGACATTACTGACTAAGCCCACAGTGGCCTTGGGACTCAAACCATATCTTCATGTGGTGGGAAGATTTGTATTCTCAGGATCTGAAGGAAAGCCCCTCCACAAAGGCCCTGGCCCCAGACCATTACTAGCTCTCTCAAGCAAAGAAAAGAGGAGCTCTGTTTTATTGTCAATACATCAGGACCCTAGGGAAATCTCCCAAGTTCTAGACCCCAGTATGTTACTAGCTCTCCCAAGAATATTTTCCCTCCTTGTCTGAGGGCCTGAAAGAAAAATGTTATGCCCAGGTCCCAATACCCTCAAGCAAGACCACCACAGAGCCATTATCTGATGCAAGCACACAGAGGTTTTTATTAACAAAACAAGTAAGCTTGGTCCAGTGTCCAGCATCCAACACAGCAGGTGGAGGAGAACGGCCCCAAGCACTCACTTTAAGGGGTTTATATAGGAAAAGTTTACATGCAGTTTAGGATTGGATGAGGGGGCTAGGGGTGAGGTAAGCATAAGGTTACTAATTGCTAACAGGATTCAGGGTATCTATAGAGACATAAATTTCTATTCCCCATGTCCTGCTTTTGTTGACACATTCAGATTTATTGTTGCAGTCCTATATTCCTCTAAGGTCAACTTCTGGTCAGCTGAGTCCATTACTCCCCATATCTTGTTTTGTCAAGTCCAGGAAACATAGATTTATTATCCCAGCCTTATAAGTTCAATTTCTGATCACTTCTAAAACTGCTGGTCAGCAAATACCTTTGGAGGAGGGGAGGGGGAAGTGTTTCTCAAGATGGCTCCTGATTTTTCCCTTTCAAAAACCTTGCTTGATCAGGCCAGTCCTTAACACAATAATGTTTTACTTTTCAAATACATTTCACATTGACTATCTCTGAGAACTATGCGAAGAAAACTGGAACTTTACAGCACACCAGGCCTTAAGGTTGATTGTGACCCTGTAATGGTTCCATGAACAGTTTGTTAGATGTGCCTTTTCTTTGATGTGGAGATGGGCCTAGGGGCTGGTTGTAAATCAGGGGTGTCCCATTTCTAATGGTTTGGAGCTAAATGTCTGGACAATCCTGGTGAATAAATTTGTATCCTAGCATCGTAAACTCTAACTGGACTGCTTAGCAAACACTTATCTTTGGGATGTTTTAGAGATACTCCTCCTTTAGCTAAATTCTTCTTTGTGTGATTTACTATCTTCTAAGCATTTGTTAATGCTTTATATCACCAATTTTACTGTTCTACATCAGAGCTTAGTAGTGGAGTGCTACCCAACCTATTAGATGTCTTTTACAATGCTCACAAAATTAAGTATAAATGGATCTTACATGTAAAGGTTAAATGCAAAGTGATGAATTTTAGAAGATACTGGAGGAAGTTGGCCTCTCTGAATTTGGCATCCCGCTTTCCATGGATGAACCAAAAGCATGATGAAGTTGACTAGAAAGATGGTTCTACAGACAGTTCCCTGTTCTCGAAGTTCTGCACAGAAGCAGCCCACAGAGCAAAGATTTCAGAGGCCTGCCCCTGCAGGGAGTTGCAGGGACCACAGGGAACATCATGGGACAGGAAATTAAGCTCCAGGTTCCCACCCAGCTCTGGGGAGGACCTGCTATGCCAAGTCTGGATCTGACCATCTGTTCCTCCCCATCTAGAGACAGCAGCACCTCACTCACCATGTCCTGCCTTCCAAGCTTGCCCATGCTTTCCACTCAGCTCCCTGTAGCAGCACATGCACAGCACACAAAACCAATGGTGTCAGCTCCTCTCCAAAGCAAAGCCTGGAACCTGGCACCTGGAAGAGCCCTTCACCACCTCTGAGTAGCCTTTTACCTAGAGGGCCTAATTGGCTAGTGAGGCCTGAGTGACAACAGCACCACCCATAGGGTTACACTGTGCTTAAAGACACAGCACAATGCTTCTTGACCTTGCATTCCAAACCAGAAAAAGGCCTTTTCTAGATTAGCAGAGATGTGCATTTCAATAGCATTTGCCCTTGGCTCCAATAGAAGACCTTGTATCACCCTGCATTCTATAGGCTCTTCCCCTTCTTCCTTCTGGACACAATGTGGCTAGCTTGCACAGCCCACTACACTATGTGGGGTGGAGTGATTCCCAGTCCCATGGGTGGAAGGGTGCCCAGAATATTAACAATTAGAGAGATTTAAGGACACAAAAGGAGATGTTGAAGGGTCCAGGAATATAAAAACATAAAATTATAAGCTTTAGAGATAAAAACTGTCAGTCATCAGTTCTAAAGGTTAACTGCTAACAATGGCTCTCTGCTTTGTAGCCAGCTCCTCTGTCAACTGTAGCAGGAATCTTATAAGGTCTTATTAATAAAATCAAACCTGAAGCCAGTTATTGGGGTGAATGCTGGAAGCTTAGAGAAGCAGAACAAGCCACAGCCACCTCACCTTGCGAGTTCTTCAGCTGATCCTGTTTCCTCAGACTGGAAGCCTCTGAGTCCTCATTCAGAATGGATCTCAGCTGAACTGCTGCTCAAAAGCCTAAAAGCTTAACCAGCCAAATGCTTCTAGTTTCTGGTCCTCATGCCTTATATACCTTTCTGTTTTCTACCATCACTCCCTGGGATTAAAGGCTCACTTTCTGAGTCACCATGCTTGGATGTATCCTTAAACACATGGATTTCTGCCTCTGGAATGCTAGGATTAAAGGTGTGTGCTACCACTGCCTATCCTCTATGTTTAATATTGTGGCTGTTCTGTCTCTGACCCCAGACAAGTTTATTAGGGTGCACAGTATTTCGGGGAACACAATACCACCACATTTCCCACCCTTTTATGTCTAAAATTAAAAAAAGATTATAACTAATACAAGAAAAACTATCCAATAAGTATATACAATATATACAATCAAGAGTTACATTAACAATGTCTAGTCCACTAACATTTGACAGATTCTGATAAAAACTCCATTATATATTTTGACAATGTCCAGTCCAATGATATTTGATGAACTCAGACAAAAATTTTCATTACATATCCTATGTGAAACAAGTAATCCTTTTTAAAATTATTTTTTCTTTTCATAATAGATTCAGTAATCTACCTTTTGTCATTTTTATATCTTCCCCCTTTTCCTTTTTAGAGTGAATTCAATTACCTACCCATTTATCTTATTATTTATCTTTTTTCTCAGAGTAGACTCAATGATCTACCTCATATCTATATTCTCTTTTTTCTTTTTTTAAACAAAACCTCTGAATATAATCTCCTTGTTCAGCTTTTTTCCTGACCATTAACAATTAACAACTTGTAACCAACCATCATAAACAATGACAATATCCATAACTTATTAAAAAACCAAAACCTCCCATCCCACATCTTGGGAATGTGGGCGTCATTTTCTTAAAATTACTTCCTGCTCTCTGGGGGTGAAGACATCTTTAGGGGATCTTTAAAAGAAAATTTTTGGGTTAATTGTCAAGTCCTGTATAATTTGTCCAGTCGCTGCATAATGAGAAAGTGCAGGGCTTGTTTCAAGTCCTTGTTCAAGTAGTCTGTCAGGCTGGATCATCTCAGGTAGGCATCTCGAAATTGTCCTGAGCAGTTTGTAGTCCAAAGCGGATCTTTCCATGGTGTTAATCAGCTTAATGGCTTTACCATAGTCCATGTGGAATCATCTTTGTGGAGTCCCGTCTTCCTTTTGAAGATTTCAAAGTTGCTGTTAGGCGTGGTCATGGTTCCCTGCAGATTTTTTTGTGTGTGTGCCTCCTCTGGTTTGGAGCAATCACAGTCTGATAAATGTCTGTCTCTCAGAACCATGAATGTTCTTCCCTAGAAGAGAAAATCTTCACAGCAATTTCTCCCCACCATTTATTTTGCCAAACTTTTCCAAACTGACCTTTGCCAATGCTTTCTTGTAACACGATGGTCCAGGCAATTCTTCTCTGAACAAGCAGCAGTAAACTCTTCATCCTATATAGCAGCATCACCACAGTCACCAACATGATGAGGAGCCAGCAATTCGGAGCACCAGCCGCTGCCTCCATGGTCCCACCACCATTTGTGGCTTGGCCCAGGCCGAAGCATCTCCTTAGCAAGCCTCCTAGGCCGGCCTCAAACTCGGGATCCTCCTGCCTCTGCCTCCTTCAGCAAATCCAACCATTGTGCTTCACCACAACTGACTGAGAGTAGCTCGGGTCTGAGCTGGGTCCCTTCAAGGCCACAGGCAAGCAGCTTTTTCATGAATTCTTACCACGAACATTGGGCGTCAAAAGTAGCAGGAATCTTAGAAGGTCTTATTAATAAAATCAAACCTGAGCCCAGTTATTGGGGTGAATGCTGGAAGCTCAGAGAAGCAGAACAAGCCACAGCCACCTCACCTTGCGAGTTCTTCAGCTGATCTTGTTTCCTCAGACTGGAAGCCTCTGAGTCCTCATTCAGAATGGATCTCAGCTGAACTGCTGCTCAAAAGCCTAAAAGCTTAACCAGCCAAATGCTTCTAGTTTCTGGTCCTCACGCCTTATATACCTTTCTGTTTTCTACCACCACTCCCTGGGATTAAAGGCTTACTTTCTGGGATTAAAGGCATGAGTCACCATGCTTGGCTGTATCCTTAAACACATGGATTTCTGCCTCTGGAATGCTAGGATTAAAGGCGTGCAGCCAGGGGTTAACTTTTAACCCCCTAGTCCCTTATAGACAACAACTGACTGGACGAAAGTTAACTTTCAATAGTTGTTTCTATGTGACTTCTAGCACGCATCCTGTGCCTGAATCTGTAAAAGGGGGCCAGCAACTGCCTCCATGGCCACAGCTCCAGAATTCCAACATTGACTGTGGTCTCAGCTAGATAATAAACTTTTGTGCCCTGCAGTGCTTTATTTTAATTTTATTTATTTTTATTTTTCTGGAACAAAGTTTGCTTCTTATAGTGGTATTCTATTTGTACTGAAATGTGATTTTATTTGTATGTTAATAAATAAAGTTGCCTAGGGGTCAGAGCTATCAGCAAGCCATAGCGAAAGCCAGGGCGGTGGTGGTGCACGCCTTTAATCCTAGCACTCGGCAGGCAGAGCTAGGTAGATCTCTGTGTGTTCAAAGATACAGCCAGCATTGGAGACACACGCCCTTAATCTCAATACCAACCATAGAAGACTTGGAGGTCTGTATAGAGAGGCAGTGACGAGGCAGTCACGTAGTTGGGTTTACAACCAATGAGAAGGAAGAACAGAACTCTTATTTTAAAGGCGAACGCACAGGGAGTAGTTCCTTTTCGGAGAGGTCTCTTGGCGGGAGAGGCTAGCTGGCGGAAAGCGGGTAAGACTCTTAGCTCTGACCTCTTTGGCTTTCATCTTTACATTGGCTCTGTGTCTCTTATTTAATAAGGCAGTTGGTTACATCTACATTTGGCGCCCAACGTGACAAGAATCCATAAGAAACCGCTTGACTCGGCCTGGCTGCGGTCCGCGGCTGGTCCGGTTTTCCGCCTTGGCGGTCGGCTCCGGACGGCCGGCTCCGGACGGCCGGCTCTCTAGCCGGGGCCGAGTCGGTTTGGCCTCAGGCCCCAAGCGGTTAGCTTAAAAGCCAGTGCTCTGCCGAACAGGGTCCCTGTCTGTAAGGCCAACGCACGTGGTTGGAGTTTAAGGAAGTCTAGCCCAGGCCTGACTCCGCTCAAGCGGGGACACGTGTCTGGATTTAAGCTTTTAGCCAGGGCTTCTCTCTCTCTCTCTCTCTCTCTCTCTCTCTCTCTCTCTCTCTCTCTCGATTCACCTTGGACACTAGGTGGCTGTTTTGAACTTCCCTCGGATTTCTACTGTTCTGCGCGGATTTGGTAAGTCAATTAACATATCAGATATTTTAAAGGAAACTATTTAAAAGAAATTTTTTCCACATTTAAAAAAAAATGGGTTTTCTGTGTGCATTGGAAGAAAATTGGGCTTTGTTTGCATTTTTAGGCAGTCTGACAATGGAACAACTGTATGGGATGATTACTATTGATCGGATTATGCAGTTTGTTACTATGTTTATACACATTTTACTATTTAAAAAGATAGTCAATTTAAGTGCCAGGGTGACAGTTTTAGAAAAACTTGTTAAACCTGAAAAAACTCAGACAGAAGAAATTAAGAGTGAAGTTGTGGATCATAAGGTTACAGAGAGAAAGCCTGTTTTCACACAGTCACCCTTAATTTATCCGGTAACCGTACAGCAGTCGCCTGGTCAAATGTCTACACAAAATATTTGGACTCCAATTGACATGTTGGATTTACGAAGGTTTAAGGAGGCAATAGTATCTTATGGCATGCATTCCCCATATGTAAAGCAAATGTTAAACTCTTGGTCGACATATAATAGGATTACACCACAGGACTGGCGGGAACTGGCACAGGCTGTTCTGGAGCCAAGCCAACAGCTCCAGTTTCAACTTTACTTCAAGGATGAAGCTAAAAACATAGAAAAACAATGGAGGGATAAAGGAATACAAGTCTGCCAGGATCAGCTTATTGGAGAAGGCCAATATGCTTCAGTACACACACAATGTCTATATGATGACCATACCTTAATTCTATGTCGAACGGCAGCCTTGAATGCATGGGACAGAGTTGAGGAACCAGGAAAAAAAGCTGAGTCATTTACAAAAGTTACACAAGGCCCAAAAGAATCTTTCACAGATTTTTTACAAAGACTGGCTTCAGCAGTAAAGAGAATGGTCCCCGATTCAGAAGCTAGTCGGATAATAATTGAATCTTTGGCCTTTGAGAACGCGAATACAGCATGCAAAAGAATAATCAGGCCATTAAAGGCAAGATCTGCACCCTTGGAAGATTGGATTAGAGACACAGTTAATGTGGAGGCTCATGAGCATGATGATATGTGGGTAGGAGAAGCAATTTCAAAAGGTTTGAGGAATGTTAGATGTTTTGGATGTGGAAAGCAAGGACATTTGAAAAGGGACTGTAAACAGGTCATTCCTAGGAACAATGTTTCTTCAAGGAACAATGGTAACAGAATGCCCCTTCCTTCTGGAGTATGCAGAAGGTGTGGTAAGGGAAAACACTGGACCAATGAATGTAGATCAACAAGGGACAGACAAGGTAATCCTTTGCCTCAGGCTTCAGGAAACTCCCAGAGGGGCCTCTTGGAGGCCCCCACAGCAAATCCAGTTCAAGCCTTTCCTGCAGTCGTAGAGGAAACCCCTGCTCAGAGCGAGTAAATGACCAAATGCCTATCGAAATAAATCATGCTGGTCAGGATGATGAAACAGAGAGAATAGAAAATTCAAGAAAAAACATAAAGAAAATTTTTTGGCAAACTTCTATTAATGAACAAAGACCAAAATTAACGATAAAAATTAATGGTGTTTTGTTGTCTGGTTTGGTAGACACAGGTGCGGACGTTACCATAATTTCACCAGAATTTTGGCATCCAACTTGGCCTCTTCAGGAGGTAAATGTTCAACTGTTAGGAATTGGGACATTATCTCAAGTAAAACAGAGTGCAAGATGGCTCGAATGTATAGGTCCAGAAGGACAGAGAGGTAAATTAAAGCCATATGTGGCTAACATAGCTATGAAAATGTGGGGTTGAGACCTGTTGCAACAATGGAATACTCAGATTAACATCCCTCCAGTTTCAGAAACAAATAATACACTAGCACATGTTTCTGAGAGAAATATTAGAAGGCATTATTCTGAGTGGTCACCAGCCATCCATATTATACAAGAACAGGGCACAACAACTGATGATCTCCCAAAGACACCAACAGCTTTACCTTTAAAATGGTTAACAGACAAGCCTGTATGGGTTCAACAATGGCCTTTAACAACAGAGAAACTCCAGGCTTTAGAAGAGCTGGTAGAAGAGCAGTTAAAGGCTCAGCATATTGAAGAATCAACCAGCCCTTGGAATTCTCCTGTATTTGTTATTAAAAAGAAATCTGGTAAATGGAGAATGGTAACAGACCTTAGAGCGATTAACAAAGTAATTCAGCCAATGGGCTCTCTACAATCTGGAATTCCTTTGCCTACTCTGTTACCAAAAGGATGGCCTCTCATAGTTATTGATTTAAAAGACTGTTTCTTTTCAATACCCTTACAAGAAAAAGACAGAGAAAGATTTGCTTTCACAGTGCCTACTTATAATAATTCTCAACCGGTTAAAAGATTTCAATGGAGGGTCCTACCACAGGGAATGTTGAATAGTCCAACTCTGTGCCAATATTTTGTACAACAGCCATTAGAAGTGATACGTAAAAAGTTTCCTAAATCTATAATTTATCATTATATGGATGATATTTTACTAGCTGACTCAAATGCCGATACTTTAGAAAGAATGTTTGAAGAAGTAAAGAAAATTTTGCCTTGCTGGGGATTACAAATTGCTCCTGAAAAGATACAAAGAGGAGATTCTATTAATTATTTAGGATATAAAATAGAGCTACAAAAAATTAGACCCCAAAAGGTGCAAATTAGGAGAGATAGACTACAGACTCTTAATGACTTTCAAAGATTATTTGGAGACATTTCTCATCTACGAACTATTGTTGGAGTAAAAAATGATGAACTGAATAATTTGTTCAAAACTTTAGAAGGTGACAAGGACTTAAATAGTCCAAGAGAATTATCATCTGAAGCTGAGAAAGAATTGGCCTTGGTAGAAAAGAAAGTACATGAAGGACACGTGGATCGTATTGATCCAAAGCTGGATTGCATTTTGGTTATTTTACCTTCTAAGCATTCTCCTACAGGAATATTAATGCAGAGGGAAGATATTATATTGGAATGGATATTTTTACCAAATAAACCAAATAAAAAATTAAAAACTTATGTGGAAAAGATCTCTGACTTGATTTGGAAAGGAAAATTGAGACTTCGTCAATTAGCAGGAATAGACCCAGCAGAAATTGTCGTACCTTTGACTAAGGAGGACATTGAAAAATTATGGACAGAAAGTGAACCTTGGCAAAGAGCTTGCAGTAATTTTTTGGGAGAAATTAACAGCAAATATCCCAAAAGTGATAGAATTGATCTTATAAAGAGAGCTGA
>CABHPR010116837.1:0-28371 GCA_902168415.1 Peromyscus melanophrys
AGTGTTCTTTCTGTTCTGCCAGCAGAGCGCACATTCTCTGAGCCCTTGTCTTTCTCCCAGCCTTGGCGCCTGCTGGGGCTGACCTGCTGCCCTTGCTGCTGTCATGCACCTTCTGTGTCAGGGCAGCAGGCATGTGTTACCTGAGGCTAACTCAATGCTGCACTTGAGTTCTTTTTCATGCAGATGGATGTTTCTTTCTGCATGAAGTTCCCTAGCCTTTGCATCAGCCCACGTGGTACTTAAGGCAGTGCCCATTGAGAGAGCCCAAGGGAATGAGTTGAAATTCACCACAGCCTTCCTTGTAGCTGGCAGAGGTTCAAAATCTCCCCAATAGCGCTGTTGGTTTTCAACTCGGGGAGAACTGAAGAAGATCCGATGAGTCTTTGCAAGGTCTGTGGTCAGCAGTCTCCTCTGCCACCATTCCCCCAGCACTTAGCACCAGGCACCCCACTTCTGGCTCATGGTTTTGATGGTTTGGGTCTGAGTCTTATGCTTCTTGATTTTTCAGATGGAGCTGTGACTTGTGACTTCATTCTTTGGAAAGTGATGAGGTGTTTGCTTTCTTTCCCCCCTCCGCCATGCTCTTGCTGACCCCATCCTCACGTCCACACAGTATTGTATTTGAGATCATTTGGTGTTTACATGCGTGACTAAATGCTGCTGGATGGGAGCCGTGCCCCGTGTTTTTGTTCTTGGCTGTCTCTCCTGCCCTGTTTTAAACGTGTTTTTCTCTCTCTGTATTGTGACTGATCCAATGCGATTTTTTTTTTCTTCTTTTGCCAGTTGTCTTTGTCTAGGCTGCTTGTGTATCAGAGCATCCTTGGTTGGCGCCTTCCAGAGATGTGGCTGGGGATAGGCTGCCAGCCTCAGTACTCCCAGCTGCCTGGCTCTGCCTACAGTCCGCACTTTGACACTATGCACAGTGCCCTTTCTGTGTTCGTATTTAGGGACTGAATGAAGGTAGAATTTCAGAAAAGCATCTTTTCAGGATTTGGAAGTGTTTTCCATTCCTTCCCAACTTGTAGTGTTGTTTGAGAAGCATGAAACCAGTTCTCATGTTTCTGGAAAATGTCAGGTTCTGCACTGTGCCCCTGGTAGCCACTGTTTCCAGGCTACTGTCCCTTCTCTGGTAGCACTTTCTCTTTGCTTGGTGGCCTTGAATAATGGTGTTCACAGCCTGCCCAGGACAGAATAGGCATGCTGATCCCTCACCTTTGGGCTAGAGTTCTGATGTGAAAACAAGCTAAGTTGTTGCTGTTCATTTCTCTTGCTCTGGCTTGGCAATTAGCCATGGTTAGGGTGATGGAGCAATTCACTTCCTCTCCGTCTTGATTTTGAGACTGGTCTCTCACTGAACCTGGAGCTCACCGATCCTCCGGTCTCTCTCTCCCTGGTGTTGGGATTTTACAGACCTGCACTGCTGTGCAAGCTCTTTTACATGGGTGCTGGGGGTCCAAACTCAGGTGCTCATGCTTGTGTGGCAGGCACTATACCCATTGAGCCATGGCCTCAGTCTTCTTATTTTTTTAAAAAGAGAATCCAGTAAAGATATACGTGTTGCATTTCATTTGGTTGCCATGTGTCATAAATTTCTTAAATGAGTAGCTTTATTCACACACACACACACACACACACACACACACACGTTTCTCATGATATTTACCTTTTTGAAATTTAAAGCCCGCATCAGTTGTCTCACATAACACTTTCATTTTTGGATTTATCTGATTGCTTTGTTGTTATTAAATTTGAGTGTACATTTTGTTACAGACTTGGGATACAGTTCCGTGGCATTGTGGTTGTCGAGCACCAAAAGCAATTTTCATAATTAGTGCTTGCTAAGTGATACCACATTAGGAGACAAGTCATGTTGAGTTGGTTCTTCTGTTGGTGATGCCAAACCTGATGGACTGGAAGGGCTAGCTGTTGCATTGCTTCACTTACTATTCTCCCTCCCACCCCACCCCCCACCGGAGCTGAGGACCAAACCCAGGGCCTTGGGCTTGCTAGGCAAGCGCTCTACCACTGAGCTAAATCCCCAACCCCTCATTGCTTCACTTACAAGTGCATGTCCAAAGCATCACTTTAGAGTGATTCTTGAGGCTGTGTGTGTATCTGGTTCTCCTGCCTGGTGCAGTATTTATATTGGGGAGGAGGGTTGCAGGTGGTGCTTTTTCTAATTTAGTTAATCCATCTGCACAGACTAATCTTTCTGAAAAGAACTTTCCATCCTTCCCTTTTCTATTCTCTGTATTAGTTTCCGGTGGGTGACTGCTGTTGCCCAAGTTAGTTGGCTTTAGAACAAGAGAAATGTATTCTGACGTCAGAATTGTCAAGCCTGAGCTTCCTCCTCGGGCTCTCAGGGCTCCGGGCGCCCCTGGCTTGTCTCTGTATAACTCCAGTCTCTGCCTCTGTGGTCACACAGCTTCCTCATCTGCCAGCTGTAGAATCTTCATGGTGTCTTTCCAGAGGGCATTTGTCACTGGTTCTAGGACACACCTAGATAATCCCAAATGATTGTTTTGTCTTGAGCTGCGTAATCGCATCTGTAATAAGTTTACTCAAGTTCTTGCAGTCAGACCAAGGTACATCTTGTGAGCTCTTTCTTTCAGTAGTCTTTATTATGGTCTTTTTAAAAAACAGCACGGTGTGCTCATGCGTTGTATTTGAACATTTGTGGCTTCTCCGTGCTCCGGCCTCATCTTGTTCTTCCTGTACCCTGAACCCAGGATGACCCATTCCTGCTCCTCACAGCGGAGCCCTAACGCTGTGCATCACTGATGGGCATCGTTGCTCTCAGTCCATCACTGTGCATAGCTGGAAAATGCAGCTGTTTTTTCTATGAGTTTTTGGTAATACTTCCAATATAAATTTCACTGTGGCTGGCTTCTTCCCTCCCTCCCTCCCCTATTCCACAGTGCCATTTCCAATGTGTTTACTTATTTGTTCTGTCTACAGGTAAAATACTTCAGGTAAATTTTCAGCTTTATAGTGTTGCTAAAAACGTTCAAGTTTAGTAGAAACCAGAGTTCAGATTTTTGAATTTGGGTCTTTTTCCAGGCTGGCAATACGCACTACAGCCCTTGAGGTTTGCTGGGCAGTGGCTAAGAAAAGCAGAGCCCTGTAGGACCCACAATCTGGATCCTGAGGGGAAGCTGCTCACGGTAGATAAGGTACTGTGCTGCTCAGCCAGCATGCACAGGCGTTTTCAGTTTGCGATGAGTGTTTACAGTGTGTAAGCCATGTACACGGTAGAACAAGACCATCAGAATTGCCTCTTCCTGCTGCCTCACCGTGTAGTTCCCATCATTAGCTTGGTTATCCGTCCTCTGTTGGATTTTGCAAATATAGGCATACTTGTGTGTGTGCATGCATGCCATCTTGTTAAGAAGCGTGAGGATTTATGGACGCCATCCCTTTTTATTGATGTGTAGTAATCCTCTGAGCAGTGCTTTATTGTTCTGGACCAGTATCCTTGGAGAGGGGACGTAGTTTCTTAATGCTCGTGCAATGTACAGGCTTCCACCAGCTTCATGAGAAGCGCCCCCGCCCCCCCAAGAATGTATTTGCAAATGTTTATTTTTACACATGTGTGAAAAGGGCAGCTGGGGTTCCCTTTTGTGGATTCTTAGACTCATTGACAAGACTACTTAAAAACAGACTCAAAAGAAGCTCGAGGACCATCTTATCGGAGAGAGGAAAACAGCAGGGCAGGCAAGCTGTAAATCCCCATGGCTGCTGGGAAGAGGTAGAGAGGAAGGCTCAGCAGCAGAGGGCTGTGGAAAGAGAGAAGGTTAGAGTGTATGAGTTAGACTGCAGGACGCAGTGAAGCAGCTTGGGAGAGCGAGGGGGCAGGGGTGGGTTCTTCAGAGACGGTGAGAATGCCCAGTGTCCGGGTTGGCAGCCTTAGGGTTTGGGCCAGTATCTAAAAATCAGAGACGGGAAAACAAGTTGCACTTGATGTAGAACTCCAACAAGTTGGCTGGATTGGAGGGCACAGCAGTGAGGCTAGGTGAGCATCTTCATGGAGGTCTGTACTCTGGGATGTAGATGTACATATATCTCATTAAAGGGTTAGTTATTGTCAGCTTTCATGAAGGAAGGCATGTCAGGTGATTGACGGGCCCATTTGAATGAACTCTTGAGAAAGAAAGCAGCAGTGTCTTTGTGATGGATAATTTTGGGGCAGTTTGGAAGGCCATGTCTCTACAAAGAGTCAGAGATAGGGTTCAGACTTCCTTCTGCTGGCCTTCTGTTGGCCTTCAGGAATGCTATGCCCATGCTGATCTAGCCACCTTTGGGGGTTTGAATGAGAGTGGCCCCCATAGGCTCATATATTTGAATGCTCGATCTCTAGATAGTGGAACTGTTCTGAGAAGGATTAGGAGGTGTAGATGGTGGAACTGTTCTGAGAAGGATTAGGAGGTGTGGCCGTGTTGCAGGGGGTGTTTCACTGAGGGTAGGCTTTGAGGTTTCCAAAGCCCCAGCCATTCCCAGTCTCTTGCTCTCTCTCTCCAACTTGGGGATCAGGTGTAAGCTCTTAGCAGCTACTGCCTCGGTGCTGTGTCTGCCTGTCTGCCACGGTGCTCCCCAACATGATGATCATGGATTCACCCTTTGAAACTGTAAGCTTCCCATTAAATTACTCCTTTTATAGATTGCCTTGTTCATGGTATCTCTTCATAGCAGTAGATCGGTAATTAAGTCACCACCTAACACTATGCCTTGAGTTTTAATCTGTCCTTCTCTACTGCTCTTTTTGAGTGGCTGAATATCTTTCAGATGTTTGAAAGCTATTGCTATGCCTTTTCCTAGTGAGTTTTTAGTCTACTTTCCTCTCATGTGTTGGGAGTCTGTATTGGGGCACTAGCCACCTTTTATGTTGTAAATGGCAGTGTCTCAAGCCTGCTGTGATAGAATACAAGGAAATATTTGTTTTTGCTCTGGGTTCTTGGCACAGTTGTCCTAAACCCTTGGAATCTACTGAGTGATGGGAATGCCTTCTGCCCCTTCTTAAAATACTCCAGTTTGTGCCAGTGAATTGGGTTAGCCTGGGCCCCAAGTACCCCAAAACTAGCTGGTCACAAGGAAACCTGCCACTGAGCTGGAAGCGTCAGCCCCACTCACTGGACCTGGGGGTGCTGGCCACAGACCTTGGTACAGTTCATTTGAGTTTCCTCATTGGGTTAGTGAAGCTATCGGAAGTGCATTGGAGAGGGCGTGGCTACTACCCCAGTTCTGACCTTGGCGTACACTGCTGCTTCGTGTTTGACTGTTTCTGGTTACATCCTTTCTAAACAAACAGGCAAATGATAATTATAAGCAGAGTTCTGTAGCTACTCTAGCACTGGGGGTGGGGGGTGGGGGGGGACGACGACACAGGAACTCCTGCTGTGCAGGTGGTCAGATGGAGCCACAGATGGTCTCTCAGGTGGGAACAGCTCCAGGGCTTAACTTTTCCTGTGAGGTCTTGGTGGCAGAATGAATGTGTTTGTTGGGAGCTCGGATTGGCATTTAGAGAGTGGGTGAGTGGGCTCCTGGTGTGGGGAAAGTCCACACATTTGGTGTCAGAAGCAGGGCTTAGGATCCGTGTTCTCCATTGTCAACGGTTCCCTGATTCTCATGTCGTTCTTTAGAACTTGGTCAAGATAGAGTGCCAAGTGCCTGAAGAAAGAGGCCATCAGAATCGGAAGGAACAGGGCATTCTCAGTGCAAGGGCAGCATTCAGCTGATAGACAACATTTGGATGTTGGAGTTGAAGGGGAAGGGGAACCTGAGCCAAACCGGCAGGAGGCAGGGCACGGGAGCCTGAGTTCTGAAGCCAGCAAAGCAGAACATGGAAGAGAGTGGGTTTGGAGCAGAACCTTACTCTAGACTCTCTGCCCTGGATGTTGACTCTGTGCGTCTCGTGGGTGCTGCATGTTGGTGTTAGACCTGCTGGTGGGTTTTAGCCCTGGCATGTGCTCTCCATGCCAGCGCCGTGGACTGACCACGGCCTGGAATTCAAATGTTGAGAAAGTGGAGCCCTGGGAAGTGATTGGGTCATGGTGTTTGGAGGTCTCATGAATATTAATGCCCTAGAGGGCTGGTTTGTGAGTCTGCCATGTAACCACTTGTTAGGAACGTGTCATCGTGTCATCCACAAACCTGTGAGCTCTCATAAGACAAGAGTCTGTTTGTTCTCACAGCTCTTAGCTGCAGAACTGGGTGAAGCGCAGTTAGGCTGCTCATAAGTCAATGGAGTCTGGAACTTGGTCACAGCTGTCTGAGTTGACTCACACAAACCCAGGAATGCTGGCTGTGGAGTCTCGTGGCTCTCATGGAGAAGCATCTAGCTGAGGAGACTAGTCACCAGATTCTCCGTGTGCACCGGACCACATCCGTGCCACTTTCGCCTGTCAAAAGAGTCTTTATAGTCTGCAAATGTGACGGATTCAAGGACACCCAAGAGAGTGGATGAGCGTCCAGGCAAGAAACAGTCACCTAGGGCTGTCTCTCTTTTTGAAAAGAGTGATATCCTCTGTCCTTCTTCAGGAAATTGTATCTTGGGACAAGCCTTGCTATTTCCCTTAGAAAACAAAACATCTATGCACTATGCTTTTCAGGGATAAATAAATACTAAAACCTACTGTGAGGAAAGGCCAGTGTGTATAAAAACCTTGGAAACAAACTTCTGGCGTGAGTGCTTCACATGAAGGGATTTGTGGGCCAGAAGGGCAGCGGAGGCTCTGCTCAGAGTGACTTTCAGGTTTATTGACCAGTTTTGTTTTGTTTCCTTGCTGGTTAGCTATTTTGAGTTTCTTTAACCAAAATAGATAAGTAAAGTGGAGCAACAGCAGAAAACACTTGGCCTCCTTCAAGCAGCCTTCTTTTCAGAGGGAGTCTGAACGTGCTAGAGAAGAAAAACAGTGTTGTCAGGGTGCTGAGATCCTGCAGTGCTATTCTTAGTCTCTTGGAGCATTTTTATGGCCTTTTCAGAAATTGCAAACAGAACACGCCAATTCTCATTGATATAAATACTGTAGGTGCCTGGATTTCATTTGTTTTTGTTTTAAAGAAGGGAGCAGGCAGCTGGGTTATGTCAGCCGCAGCAGAGTGGGCAGAGTAGAGGTGTGGGGGTGGCTCGGCTCTAATCAAGAAAAAGAATCCGATACCTGGGATGCCGGTGGGAGCTAGTGGTGGGCAGGTCTTGTGGGATGGCCATGAACTCTAAGGGGTTCTCTAAAGGAGACTCTGCCAAGTTAGCATCTTTTTTCCTCTTAGTTTCCTTTGCGATTGTGTAGTTTACTTATAATTCCCTGCTCCCTTTACTCCAGTGCACCTTAGTGATTAAAAAGACCACGATGACTCTCCCAGGTTCTTAATGTGGTGCAGGAAACCCCATCACCACCACACACACAGTGAGGCAGTCTGTGCCCTCTTCAGGCCCCCACTTGCTTGTGTTCTCTACCCCTGTCCCCACCCACTAGTACAGCTGTAGCCGTGGGTGCTGGAGCGGGAGTGGTGGCCCGCTGGGTCAGTCACCTGGCTGTCCTACAGTGAAGACTTGAACTGGGGATGTGCTCTGTTTTATAGATGGGGAAACTGAAGTACGTAGCAGTTACATATTTTGCCCTGGTTTAGTCTGGCAGTGAGCTGTGTTGTATCATATAAGGACCAAAAAAATTCCCATGACATTTGTTAGCTTTTGGGTAGGTTTATTCTTTGTTTTAAAATTATGATAAAGTATACATAAAAGATAAAATTTACCACTTTAGCGCTCCCCCCCCGCCCCGTGTGTGTGTGTGTGTGTGTGTGTGTGTGTGTGTGTGTGTGTATGTATGCTGATATGTGCTGTATCACTATTTCTGGCTCAGCCTGTGTTTTAACCATTTCTAAGTATATGGTTCATTAATGCTAAGTATATTCACATTATTTTATAGTCAGTCCCCAGGACATTTTCATCTTCCCCCACTGATGCTGTGGACCTTTTAAATAGCTCTGCCAGCCCTCCTTCCAGCTCCAGGAAATCATTGTGTTTTTTATCATATGAATATGACCACAGTGAAAACTTCCTTTTCATGTATTCATGCATTGTGTGTGTGTGTGTGTGTGTGTGTGTGTGTGTGTGCGCGCGCGCGCGCGCGCACGTACATAAGTGTATGTCAGAGCATGTGTGTGCATGTCTGTGTGTGAGTGCCTAGCTCTTTTACTTAGACTCATCCACATTGTAGCATGTATTAGTATTTCCTTCCTAAGTCTAAGTGATATTCCACTGTGTTTATCACATTTTGTTTATTGTTCATCTGATCGTAGGTACTCGGGTTGCTTCCACCTTTGTACTGTGGAAAATGATGCTGCATAGGTATAATAATAGCTCGAGGCTTTGCTTTCAATTCTTTTTTTTATTAATTCTTTGAGAATTTCAAACATGCATGCCCTATATTTGGTCATATTCCCCTCCCACACCTTCCCCTATTTTTTTTTTTAATACAAATTTATTTATTTTGGTGGTCATGTACATGACCTGGTATGAGTGTGGAGGTCAGAGAATAAGGTTGGGGAGTCAGTCCTCATTCTACCTTGTTTTAAAGGCCTCTCTTGTAGTTCCTGCTGCTGCACTGTCTACTTCAGGCTAGCTGGCCCTTGAGCTTTCTGGTCGCATTTTCAGTACAAGCGCTGGGATTATAGCTGTGTGCCACCCCACCTGGCTTTTTCAAGTGGGTTCCAGGGGCTTTCATGGCAAGCCCTTTTACCTCCTGAACATCTCTCTGGCCCCTCTTCTTTGGTCTCTAAACTCAGAACTGGAATATAGGTAGATCATATGGTAATTGTGTTTTAATTTTTTTAGGGAACTGTCAGTTTATTCCACAGCAGCCATATTGTGTTCCTCTCGCACTAAGCTAGACACCCAACTCGTACTTCTGTTATAGCAGCCATTCTTATCCTGAGGTGGGTATAAGCTTTTCATGAGGTAAGTCCTGAAGGAAATGTTTCTTGAGGCAGTTCCGTTGGGATGCAGAGAAGGTGGAGGGAGCAGGAGGTATAGTCAGCTGTGTGTATCTGTGGGTTCCTATTAGAGAGCAAACCACATGGACTGAAGATACTGAAAAATGGTACTGAACCTGCCCAGTTTTTTCTTCTGACTAGTCCCTAACCAAAAGCATAAGTGTAATATTTATACAGTATTTATATTGTAGTAAGTAATCAAGAAATGATATAAAGTGTGTGATAGTTATATACAAGTACAAGGTGAGGAGGAGGTGAGCATTTGTGAATTTTTCATTCCTGAGAGGAGTCCTGGAGCCTTGGTAGCATGGATACCAGGGAGAACTGGGTTTGGTTGGATTGAATTGGGGTTATTTTCCTTTCCACCTGCTGTTTTTTATTGGTGAGTGAGCAGCAGCCTCCTGTCTTCCTCCACTGGACATTTGATGTGGCTAAAGAGGAGAGGGCTGCACTCTATGGTCCTAGGTGGTCTGTTGTGACTTTGTCTAGACCAAGTCCTCCATAGACTCGGTTCCCTGAGCTTAGGTAATGGGATAGCACATTCTTCTAACCAAACAACGATGATCTCTTTCTGTGCACGGTGTCTTCAGGGCCGTCAGTTATTCTAAGCATGGTGGCAATGAATCTGCTGTGTAAAGAGACGAGTTAAATCTACTGTATATGCCTGCCCTGCTATACACATGCACCGATATTGGCGAAATTACTAAGGCCACTCCACGTAGTTAAAAGGAGATTTATTTAAAGGCGTAACTCACAAATGAAGGGATAGGTAGATGATGGGTTCTGGAAGAGACGCAGCGCAGTCCGGCGGTGTTCTCTGGAGAACTTTCCTCGGTCTACCTCTCGCGTCCCGGTCCAGGAAACAAGAGAGCACCGCGCATCCCGATCTCAGGTCTCCAGCCCTCCCTTGGCCCCGCCTTGTAGGCGTGATAGTTACGGAAGCCTCAATGGGGGTTGGAACTTCCAGACCAAAGCTGGAATGGTTACCCACTACACACCTGCTGCGTTTTACCGTGACTGGCTCCTCCAGAAACACCCCCCCCCCATTCCTGCCTCCTTTGCCCCGCCCCACAATTGCTGTCCCCCTCCACTCTCAGAGTCCCCCACCTGCAGCCCACCTCTCCCACTACTCACATCCCTCCCCTCCTCTCTCCTCTGCTCCTTACTCTTGGTCTCACCCCTTCTCTTGCAAGACGCCTATTTCCACACATACTTGACTCTACCTGCCATACCCCACCCCAGGGCCCATTGTTAGCTTGATCTCCTGGAACAACTGTGTCACATAGGGTCTGTCCACTTTGATGGCTACCCCCGTGGAAAGTGAGCCCAGCGTGTTTCCTCAGTTAGGGTACAGCCCACTGAGGGTCATATTTGCGGACGGAGGAACAGATGCAAATTGTGCATTTGGCTTAGAGGTTATCATTCTAGACCCCCTTCCCCACATTCTGGCCCTTTGCCCCCATCCATGAACTCAAAATGAAAGGACTGACTCAACCATTCAGAACTTTAAGGCTCTGTTATAAGTTTTCAGGGAAATCTGCAAATAGAAAAAGAAGTGCCCAGTGTGGGAAAGATGGAGTGGGAAGTACAGATAGGACCAAGGTCATGGTGCTCGTACGTGATGCGTGGAGAATGTCTTCCCGTCCAGAAATTGCACAGTTCTACATCTAGGCAGCTCTCTGTCTTGGATCTCTGGAAAGTTTTTGTAATTTCTTTCACATAGATGTCTGCTTTATTTATAATTTTTTTTAAAAGTAGTTTATTTCCAGTGAGTCTCTTCATATTACCCCGAAAGTTCCATAGTAATTCTGATGTACACTTTCAACAGTGAGCAGAAGCATTAGCCCCAAGGCCTAATTCATTTAAAAAAAAAAGTTCACCTTTCCTTCTGTGGTCATCCTCAGTGTATATATGTTCCCCCATGTTATTCTTTTGTTGTTGTTGTTTATTTGTTTTTTGTTTTTCGAGACAGGGTTTCTCTGTGTAACAGCCCTGGCTGTCCTGGAACTTAATCAAATCTATAGACCAGGCTGGCCTCGAACTCACAGAGATCCACCTGCCTCTGCCTCCCGAGTGCTGGGATTAAAGGCTTGCACCATCACGCCCGACTCCCCCATGTTATTCTTAAATACCAGTGTCCATGTTGTTCTGAGTGTTCTGGGTCTGGTTGGGTGGCAGCACCCCTTTAGATCAGGAAGGGACAGCTGAATTTATGTTTCCTCATGACTAGTGCCCCTCCCCCATCCCTGCTTTCTTTGTATCTGTGATTCTAAGACTGAGTCTTTGAGGTTGTTCTCCAGCCCTGTCTGTGGTGGGATGGAGATGCAGGTGGAGAACAGTGTTGGCGGCACACTGGTGTCTGTCTGTTTTCTACATCAGCAGCCCGACAGACAGGCTGGAGTGGCTTGCTCTGTGCTGGGCCCCCAGGTCCTGCCTTCTGCTTCTGCCTCTTTAGTTTGCACCCTTGAATGGTGAGGCCTGGTGGCACTTGAGCTTTGTGGGTACCAGAGCAGTGGGGAGAGTGACGCTTTAACAACTTTCCCCACAGACCTTGTCTGATACCGGGGTACTGGGGAGAACTTTCTCCCTTTGTTGCTCTATTTTTAACAATCCCATTTTCATAAGAAAGGCTAAAGAGATAACACTTCTTTAGTAGCATCAGGGGAGGTATATTTCCATTCTTTGAGAAAAAAAATATTGCCCCATTGTCCTTCGGGTCATCCTACATCTGTTTAACAAGCAAAGCCAGAAACACAGTGTGGTTGCGTTTCCTGAACCACCCAGGTCTCTGTTGGTGTCTGAGGTTCCTTGGAGAGAGTAAAGGAGAGTTTACACTCCTTATCACTTAACTCTGTCTCTTGATGGTTGCAAAGTCACTCTTGTTGTTTGTTTTAGAATGAGTCTCACCCTGGAGCCTAGACATTTGCTGTGTAGCCTGGCTGTCCACACACTCATGGTCCTCTTGCCCCAGCCTCCTAGGTGCTCTGATTATATGCGTGGTCCACCATGCCTGGCTCTTCAAAGAAGTTTTGCTATTTGAAGATGAAAAGTTGTTAGGTGTATTTCTTTCCGTTTCTTCCTAATGTCTTTACCAAATTCGATATTGCTCTCCAGACTTTCAATTGCAAAGATTGGGATATGTTTGTTAAGAGGAGATTCCAAAGACTAGGACTTTGAGCGTGACACAAGACCCACATATGTCCTGCTGCAGATGGCAGGAATGGTGTGGCTCTGTGGCAGAGATTTGGAGACAGAATGCCCAGTTCCAGCTCTAAGAATTAGCCACACCACTGTTATTAATGCCCATTCCCGGCAAACTTTTTCTCTGTAGTCCTGTTACTGTGGAGCGCCGGGTTCCTAGGGTTAAGGGCAATTTACAGCTGGATAAAAAGGTTCTGGGCTTACGGAAAATTTACATGCCCTTCTGAGGTTTAGTTTTAGTTCACAAGTCAACATTCAGATAACCCAGGACACTTAGAGAGTCTCTTCCCCTTCTAGGTAATCCAGTTGCCTTCCCCATAGGTATATGTATATGGGTCATCTAAATAGCTTTCTTTGCATCCTGTGTCTCTAAACAACACTTAGACTTTTTAATGTGCTGGTGGCTTTAGACCATCAGTGTTTCTGTGATGTACCATCATTATCTGTGGAGGAAAGCTTTCTGTGCAGGGCACATCTCATTCATCTGATGGTTGCACATCAGATGAATGAGATGTGCCCTGCCTCAGGGTTCCAAGGTCAGCTGTTTTAAAGTTCTTTCTGCCTTCTGTACTAGCTAGGGTTCTCTAAAGGAAGGTACATACAACACACACACACACACACACACATGCACACACATGTATTAGAATGTATTGGATCAGCTTAAACAATACTCTGGAAATAGTAACAGGTTGCATCACACCAGAGAGTCTAGTATTTGCTTAGTTTGCAAGGCTGGTGCCTCAGCAGTCCATGTCTGATGCCAAAAACCTGGAGGATTCCTGGAGAGCCACTGGTCCTCCGCCCAGTGAAGGCAGGAAATGCTGGTTCTAATAGCTGAGAAAGAATCAGCAGCAGCAACAAAGTAAATTAATTTGGTAGCAAGAGGCAAGGCCAACTGAGCAAAAGGCAAGTGATTTTTCTCTTTTCCATGATCTCCTGAAGGTGCTACCCAAGTTTGGGGTGGGCCTTCCCGCATCATCAGTCAAGGGTAATCAAGACAATTCCTCAATTGACACTCTGCTCAGGTGATTCAAACTTGTGGGAAGTTGACATTTAAAAGCAGCCATCACAGCAAGTTTATTCTTTGCTAATGGAATCTACATTGCGTATGTGCAGGTAGTTAGGACAGGGACATGTCCTCCCTGTGCAGGTGAGGGCTCTGCAGTGGAGCAGAGGAAGGACCCAAGGAACATCTGAGGGGCTAGTTGTCAGAATCTTGGAAGGCCGGAGGCAGAGAAAGAAAGGATTGATGGCCCTTTGTGAAGAGAGTATTCGGTGTTGTGTGATCCCTAGGCCAAGAAAGTGGTGGCAGAGTCTCATTATAGAGGGTTCTTCCGGCAGCCTGCTCAGGAGTATGGGACAGGGGCATTCTGGGGTTCACCTCTGTGGTAAGAATGCCCCCCATAGTCTGGGGCGTTTGAACACTTGGCTCCAGTTGGAATTGTGTTTGGGGAATTTAGGGGGTGTAACCTGTTAGAAGAAGTATGTCACTGGAAAGTCGTGTGCCACTTGTACTTTGCTTTCTCTGCTTGGTGCTTACAGTAAAGAACATGAGCTCTTGGCATAGCATGATAACATGCTTACCTCTTCCCTACCATGATGGAGCTCTTACCCTTCCAGAACTGTAATCCCAAACGAACCCTTATTCTATAAATTGCCTTGGTCATGGTGCTGGACTGCGGTAATCATGCTGGACTTTGCTGTGCTGAGTGTAGGGACGGGGCTTTCACCAACCAGCTGCCCTAGAATCCTGCACAGCAGCACTTGGGGATGGTCAGAGCGAGTTGCCTCAGCATCTTCCTGCTTTCCATCAGAGAGACCCATTTGTGTTGAGACACGGATTGTTTGAGGACGGGATGTGCAAATGTGATGGAAGAAATCGGAAGGTACTCCGGGTCAGGGAGGCTGCTTGCTGCAATGGTAGTTAAATTACAGCACGAATGTTGGAGGGACAGTCAAACCATAGCAGTAGAGCAGCAGGACTTCATGAGGTAAGCCTAGGCGGTGTGAGCCTCTGATAAGGGTTTTGTAACTGGGGTTCAGGACCTATCAGCAGGGGCTGGTTAGGGGTTGGGAGCTCCAGGGCAAGGCTAGGGCCACAGGGAGGTCTGATAAATCTTGCTGTGCCTGAGGCTCACGGCGTTCAGTCACCATTGTCATGGGGACTGGTTTCCATCCTGGGTGATCTCTTAGCACATACACACAAGACCTGGCCTGTGAGGATGGAGAAGCTGCAGTTAGAGTGTGGGCAGCCCCTTCAGTGAGGTTCCTGTTGCCTGGCCTGTAGCACCCCAGCTCTGTCTGCAGTGGGAAGTGGAAAATTGAAGCTTCCCTTTTGAATTGGAAGGATGAAAACCAGCATCTTCTCATTTGAACTCTTTGACTAGTTAGACCAGAAGTTCACTGTTGCTCTTATCACAAGGATGATGGATGTTCTCGTCTGCTGGGGGAGAGGATTTTAACTAGGTCACCCTAAAGTCCATCCAGGGTTAGTCACATGTTTACCCCATCCATAGTTTTTGCCTTGTTGGGATTTTGAAGGTTTGCAAGGCCCATCTTCCCCAGGAGCAGCTGATGTTTCATTGGGGGAGCAGCCTCAGTCACTGGGTGGTGAGGATCTCCTCAGAGCTGTACCCTATACACTCCTGTGTCTAAAGACAGTCTGTTCCTATGAATCGGTTGCTTCTGCTGGGGGAAATGCTACAGGTGGGCTGGTTGGAATGCACTTCATACCTGCTTGTGTTTGAGGGCTGGAATTGATGTCTGAACATCTGTGAGTTAAAGGAAATGATGAACCGAGCTCTGCTCTGATTCAGGCTGTTTGACTACTTAACTACCATTACATTGTATTGTGGCCTTTGCGGGTTGGGAGTTCACAAGGGGGATGAGTCTTCCATGTTTTCTAATGTCTGGGACTTTGGTTAGAGTTAAATCAGACAGCCACGGGAAGACTTACCAGCACATGGCTTCTTGGCTAGCCCAGGAGCAGTACCCTCAGCACTGGCTGTCAGAGTGTCCACAATACTCCCCATCCAGCCTTCTTCCACGGTGACTCAGGGCCACCAGGCTGACTGTGCCCACCTTCAGAAGTCACCTCTGATCTCCTTGTGGTCAAATCAGCACAAAGCCCATGGAGTTCAGAGAGGGACACAGAGCCACCCACCCTTGCAACAAGTATTACAAGTGTAATCTTGGAGTCCCTGTGGTGGTTTGAATGAGAGTGGCCCCCACAGGATCATATGTTTGAATACTTAGTCCCCAGTTGGTGGACCTATTTGGGGAGGACTAGGGGTGTGGCCTTGTTGGAGGAGGTGTGTCACTGAGGGTGAGCTTTGAGGTTTCAAAAGCCCATGCCATGCCGTCTTGCTCACTCTCTCTGCTTGTGAATCAGGATGTAACTCATCTACTGCCCAGTGCCATGCTTGGTGCCGTGCTCCCCACCATGATGATGATGGATTAAACCACTGAAGCTGAGCCAGCCCCCAGTTACATGCTTTCTTTATAAGAGTTGTCTTGGTCATGGTGTCTGGTCACAGCAGCAGAACAGTGACTGAGACAGTTGTGTTGGTCTTGGTGCTTTGTCACAGCAGCAGAACAGTGACTGAGACAGTTGCGTTGGTCTTGGTGCTTTGTCACAGAGATAGAACAGTGACTGAGACAGTCCCTTTGTGTAAAAACACAGTGACACCATAGAGCTTTGTCAGGAGCACTTAGCTGATAGAGCTATAGGTCAGAGGAAGCATTTTGATTAACTAAACACACTCAGAAGAGGTAGAGGCAAGCCCTCACCTGTCTAATAGCAGAATGGGTGCAGCAACATTGTGCTGGAACTTTCTTTGCCAATTATACTTGAAATGTGCTCAGGGTGCCTTCTGTTTGTATAATTTCTGTTTTGAATATTTTCTAAATTAAAGTGTTCTGGGCTAGAGCAATGAGTGGTGACAATAGCTGGTCATTTTCCTGAACTGCTGCTGCGAGTCCTTCATAGGGGAGCAGGCTTACTGTCCACCAAGCACTTCTCTGAGGTCGGTATCACTGGGGAACATTTGTCGCATGGCATCAGGGTTGGGGATCAGCTTAGAGGACAGTTTTGGAAATGAGCACAGAGCCGTTCTTCTCTGAGAAAGTTTTTAGATGGATGCAGTCTAGGTGCTGGTAGCTTACACCAGTAATCTCAACACTCGAAAGAGTTTGAGCTAGGAAGATTGCCATAGGTTCTCATCGGCCTGGGCTATAGAATAAGACCCCGTTTTAAAAAAAAAATAATCAAGCAGAGGAGAATGTGGTGGTGCACACCTTTACTCCCAGTACTTGAGAGGTGTCTCCACAGAGACAGGTGGATCCGTGAGTCTGGGGCCAGCCTGGTCTACTTAGTAAGGCCAATCAGGTCTGCATAATGATGCTGAATGAGAAAACAGGCAATAACAGAAATTTTAGAAATACTCTACTTAGTTTGTCTCTGTTTTAATTTCTCCCATTTCTTGCTTCCCACTGGTGAGCTAGTTCAGGGCCCTCCCACCCCCTAGTACTTTCCTCCTTTCCTTGAGAGAGATGTTTTTTCTGTGTCAGCTACATTCCCCTTCTTGACAATGAGATTTCTTGTGAGGGATGCTTTAGATATTGATCCTAGTCAGATCTAATGGCAACAAGAAGATGCCTGGGCCCATTGCATACTAACTTCAAGGTCTTCCCAAGCTCACACAGTGCCCAGCCCTGTCAGCAAAGACATTTGTCCACATTGTGTGTGAATTCCCCATACCTGACAGGAAAGAAGACAGAGGAATGTGGGCAGAATGTCAGGACTGAGCATTGATAGCATAAGTGTCTATGAAATAGTCCTCTGCACAGTAATTTAAAGTGATTTTGCATTTTCTAGTAGGTTCCTTTTCCCTTATCCAAAAAAAAAAAAAAAAAAAAACCGGGGGCCAGACGTGTTTCAGATTTTCAGAGGTTTTTTATTATTTTATTTTTTAAAAATAATTTATTTACTTTTATTTTATTTGCATTGGGGTTGAGGGTGTCAAATCCCCAGGAACTGAAGTTACAAACAGTTGTCAGCTACCATGTGGCTGCTGGGAATTGAACCTGGGTCCTCTGGAAGAACAGCCAGTGCTCTTAACTGATGAGCTATCTCTCCAGCCCCTCCAGAGATTTTTTTTTTAAAAAAGAGTATTTGCATGTCCTTGAGTTGTCTTGAGAAGGGAACCGACACTAAACACAAAGTCCATTTGTTTCTTATACTTGCAGCCTAAAGATAATTTTATACAATATTCTAAGAAATTTTGAGCATGAAACTGTTTTTCACGGCATGGAATTTCCTGATTGTAGTAGCTCTGAGCCAAGGCTCAGAATCAGATTTGGGCACATTTCAGATACGAGATTTAGCAATTCTCAACATTTTTATGTGTTTAGATATCTATGATAAGATGTCACTGTTGGGCTGGGACTAATTCTGTGGAGTTAACTAGAGGTCACTGTGCTCAGACACCTGGTAGATAACCTGCTGGTCAGGTGCCTGTAACCAGACGGGGAGAGGACTGGCAAGTGCCCGCTGTGGAAGGAGGTGGGGAAGTGCTGCAGTGAACGGCAGGCTGCCACCTCAGGCCCCGGTGAGCCACTCTGGGCTCTGACTGTATCGCCATGCATAGGGAGAGCTTGGACGGAACCCCAGCTTCTTTAAGGTGTGCAGTTCTTTGACTTTTTTTTTTCTAGGAATAAATCTTTCTTAAGCAGAATATTGAGGACAAAATGTTTTTCAAAGCACATCCTGGAGTTTCCAAATGCCAGAACTGCAGGAGTACATAGGAATCTTACTTTCCACTTTTTATAGTCTTGATTTTCCTGAAAACAGAGTATATGTTTTACTGTCTTTGTGAATTGTTTTTTTTTCAGTGAACTTTAAAAAGCATATAAAAATTAAAATTTGATCAGTTGGAATCCCTGAATATTATAGATTTAAATACTGATTTTTCTTTTTCTTTTTCTTTCTCTTGCAGCTGTTTGGGGCAACTTCGTTAACATGAGGTAATTAATTGTTTTTCATTACTTGGGCATTATGGTTGGGTTTTATAGAGTCAGTGGTAACTCAGTTGGCTTATGAGTTAATTGAATATTTTTGATGAGCTGCTATGCTGTTCATACATCTGGGTGTTTCATTTCTCCTGTGGGTGTTCTCAAGGGATGCAACTGATTTTAGAGTTTATCCCGGTGAAGCTCAGATGGAGACGATGGCCAGCATGTTACCTGTCTCCATCCCCTCTTCCTGTAGATGCACACAGTTGACACTCGCCTTTGCTACTCACATGTGAAGTGCATTCTGGGTGGCTAGAGTGGGAACATGGGGCCTTGTGCACAGCTCTTCCACAAAGAAGATGCCTTAGAAATCAGGGTTGCCTTCTTGCCTTTGGGAGCCAACTACAGCTTGAGCCTTCCCTGTCTCCAAAATACTTGGGACCAGAAGCATTTAGATTTTAGAGGGTTTTTGTTTGTTTTCTTTTCCATTCTTGGAATATTTTTGCATGTAGAATGAAACTGTGTGGGATAGGACCCATGTTTAAACACGGAATTCACTTGTATTTCTTATACTATACGTAGCCCGAAGGTGACTTTATAGATACTTGTGAGCCTGTGTTTTAACCCTGACCTGTCCCTTGAGGTCAGCTGTGGAATTTTCTTGTTGGTGCTCACCTTGTTTCAGATTTCAGGGTATTTTGGGTTTTAGATGTTTGGATTTTCAGGTTAGGATTGTTTGGTCAGTACTAGATGTGGTTGTCTAGACCTCCTTCCTGTCTGGGGTTAAGGCTTGTGGGACCCTCTAGTTTGAGCGTGCATGTTTTGTTTTGTTTTGTTTTGTTTTGTTTGTTTTGGGACAGAGTATTACCATGTAGCACAGGCTACCTTTGAATCCTCCTGCCTCAGCCTCCCCAGTGCTAAAATTAATAGCCATTCATTACCAAACTGGCTTTCTAAATTTTGTACCAAGTTTAAAGAAAAAACTTAAGAAATCAGCTACAGAGTAACAAGCATTCATTTTACAAGCGGATTTGCTACAGTAGTGCAGTTGTCTGTATAAAGAGACTTTTGCGCCACTCTGTTATCTCCTGGTATCAGGACTAGCGCTGCTCTTCTGATGGGGAAGTTGGCATTGGGAGCTTAAAGCTGAGCACAAGAAACAAACTGGCTTCCCCACCCCCAGCAGCCTCCCCTTGTGGAATTGGTTGTGTGAGGCTGGTGGGGCTGTGTTGATCTGATCCCACTGCCAGTGTGTGTCCCCTAACAAAGGCGGCTGTGTGTGGATAGGTGGAGTGCTCTGGTCTCCTTTAAAGGTACTCTGTTTTTACTTGGAATAACTCCATTTTGTGTTAAATCCCTGAGAAAGCCCAATAGACAAACACAGACCCCTATAGACATGCTACACCCTGCGTCTTAAAATTTCTTGTTGGGTGTAACATAGAAGTAAGATTATTTAGTTTAATTGAAACAATCTGTTGAGGGGGAAAAAAAACGCCACTTGTTCATAGACCTGAGGAGATTCCTTCACACTGTCCTATTTTTCTCTTCTGCGCCCCCTGCTGGGGAGAGCTGGAAGTGGCGATCAGTACTTGAGCAAGCCGGGCAGAGGGTCCCTAAGTAGGCTTTGCTTTGGGGTGATTGGTTCAGAAACAAATCTTGAAGACACGAAGTCTTTCAACTGATCTCAGTTCTGCAGCTTTCTGCTCAACAGGTCTATCCAGGAAAACAGTGAACTAAAGTTCGAAAGCAAGATCGAAGAGGTTAGTCTGCCCTCCTTCCGCTTTGTTCCTGTTTCATTTGAGTATCAATCTCCCCTTCCTGGGGGAGCGGGGCGGGGCGGGGGTGGGGGGCGGAGGGGGGGGGGCTCATGGCAGCTTGATGCTATTCAGTGCTTCTGCAACTGAAGCGTCATCCTCTTCCGTATGGGGACTTTCTGCTGGTCAGTCTGTAGACCGGTTGCCCTGTTAAAATCTGTTTTGCTTTATGTGTGACCCTCCTGTGCTAAGCTAGGGCAAAAGAATGGAAGGCCTGTTTGCTCTAAAACTAATTTTTGTTCTTGTTCCAGATTGTTGAACCATTAAGAGAGAAAATCAGAGATTTGGAAAAAAGGTATGCACACTTTTTTTTTGTTTGTTTGTTTTGGCTTTAAGAAAATGTCTTAGATGGGTGACAGGAAATATCAGTGTTTAGAATGTTCATCTCAGTTGAGTTCATTATATAAGAAATTACATATGAACTGAGAGAATATAAAAAATTAAGACATTCTCAAGAGAGGACCAGTTGGAATTTAGCCATGCTTGTTTAGAGACAGCTCCTCTGTGATGTGCAGACTCCTGGAGCCCACTGTATCCTTACTGGCCTCGAGCTCACAGCCCTCCCGCCTCGTCCTCCGAATGAATGCTGGAATTATAAGCCAGTCTACCACACCAGGTCCTGGATGTGGTGTTCTAAAACCCTCTGTCATTAAGGACCATTTCCTATGAAAGCCATAGAGGTCCTTTAAGAAAGCAAAAAGAGAGATTTTGTTTCTTTGTTTGTTTGCAATTTGTTTGAAGTTAATTTTTACTGTGGTTTTGCTGAAGCCTTAACAAGAGCTCCTTCTAAAATCAGGATTGGGAGGATACTTCAGTGGATAAAGTGTTTACCCTGTGAGATGGATAAAGCGTTTATCCTGTGAGACTGAAGGCTGGAGTTAGGAACCTCAAATCCCACATGGAAGTCCCATAGATGTGCGGCTCCTGCGGTGCTGTGGGACTGTTGATTCTCCGGCCCAGTTCTTTTTTTTTTTTTTTTTTGACTACTCTCCCCCCCCATGATGGCCCCTCCCCCACACCTTCTTGTCCCCGCCCCACCCCCTCCCACATCTTTGCTCTTGCTTTTCGGTAATGCACTGAGTCCAGTTAGTGATGCCTGCTGCCATGTTGACTGACCTTGTGCAGGTCACCATAGCTGCCATGAGTTCATGGGTACAGTGACCATGTCATGTCCCCAAACAGTATTTCACAGCATTCCTTCCTATCCTTTGGCTCTTTGCTTTTTTTCTACCACTTCTGCGGTGTGGATGAGCCTTGGGGTAGGGATGTGGGCTGACACTTAAGGCTGAGCACTAACGGTCACTTGTTCTCAGCACTCGACAAGTTAGGAGTCTGGTAACTACTGCCAGCTGTTAAGAAAGGTGATTCTGACCAAAGTTAAGATAAGCGCTAATCTAAGGATATATATACATCAGTGTGTCCATCAGGTAGTTTGACATTATGTCTATATTAAAGTAAATCAACAGTTGTGTGTACCTGCCTGAGGCCTGGCACCTCCCCCGCGGCAGCCTTTTGACGAGGTTTACAGTACCAGGCTTGAGCTCCTTCCTGTGCCTCAGTCCAATCCGGAAGCAGTTGGCTATCCTGTAACCTTTATACCACTATGGCACTAGTGGGTACATCTTACTGGTGGTTGGTACTGTAGCATTCTGGCTCTCCCGGTTGACTTTCCTCCCCAGTGGCTGGCACAGTACCGTTTGGCTCTGTAAAGGCTAGCCAGCAAGGGAGAAGTTCTCAGGCCAGTTCTAGCCTTATTCCTCAGTGCTCAGTAACCAAAGTGTCTTATATCTTCAGTGACAGAGTCTTGGCACCTGGTTATGGTGCAGTGGTGGCAGCTTGTATTATTTTGGGTGCTATGGGGCCTTCCCCATCGATAACACATAGACACCGAGATTTTAATTAAATAATCTGTGTCTTCTAGGAGCATGATTGTCCACCCATGCAGGGCACCTGTATTAGATAGTGGTGGCTATGATAAAACACCATTACCACGGCAACTTAGAAAAGGAAGGGTATATTTGGGCTTATGGTTCCAGAGGGATGAGTCCACGATGGCAAGAAGTGGCAGGCACCGTGGCAGGAACAGAAGCTGGGAGCTTTATGTCTTAAACCTCAAGCAGGAAGCAGAGAGAGAAAGTGAACTAGAAATGGTGTGCGTCTTTAACTCCCAAAGCTTTTCTCTGGTGGCATACCTCCTCCAGCAAGGCCACGCCTCCTTAGCCTCCACAAACAGCACCAACAACTAGAAACAGGAATTCAAATGCCTGGAACATGTGGGACATTTCTCATTCAAACCATCACGTTCTGCTCCCTGGCCTCTGTAGTGCAAAATGTATTTTGTCTAACTTCAAAGGTCCCTGTAGTCTTTTATAGTTCCAACACCACACCGTGTAAAAGGCCAGTCTCTTCTGAGATTCCATGCGGTATCTTACTTGCGACCTCCTGTAAAATCAAAAAGTGAGTTACATACTCCTAACATGTAATGGCACAGAAGACACATTACCATTTTAAAATGGAGGAATGAGGGCACAGTGAGGAAATACTGGAGTAAGCAAAACTCAAACTCTGTATTCTGTAGCTCCATGTCTGATATTTGGGACTTTAATTTTAAAGGGCTTAGATGGCTCTGCCCCTCCAACTTTGACACCTCTCTTGAGTGGGTTCAAATTCTTGTATGCCAGTCTCCTTGGCAGATAGCACATGGCTCTGGCATATCTAAAGTCTGTGAGCTCCAACACAACCCAGATTTTGCTTTTGCAGCTTCACACAGTGACTTCTCAGGGCCTTTACATTGGGACTCCCCAAGACATGTTGATTGGCTTGAAGGCTCTCTGAAACTGCGGGAGGTGATTCTACAGCCTCTTCACTCTTTCAGTCTTGATGCCTCTAAAGATAGCGCCATACAGACAACACTGTCAAGTTCAGCTGCCAGCCTGGGATGGCCCTGGCCCCTGGAACCACATTAGCAGCCGCTTTTGATTGCAGTTGCCTTTCAGGAGCAGAAACACTTTATGCTTTTTTTTTTTTTTTTTTTGCTAAGTTGGAAGCTTAGGGATCTCGCCCTTCCCATTGTTCCAGTTCAGATCAAGTCTTTCCTTTAAGGCGTTCATCTCTTTAACAATTGCAGCCTCTATTCCACCAAGCTTTGGCTGTACTGTTTTCAGCTTTTCAGTAGTGTCCCGATTCTCTGCAGACTATGCAGTTTGTTTTCTTTTCTGCCCCAGTTGCCTTTTTTTTTTTAAGACCCACATAAGAGTGATTGCTAATAACCATGCCACAGGATCTATATTGGGCTCTCTTGAAATCTTCTCTGCCAAAGAAGTGAGTCCATCACTTTTGAATTTACCATGAGCAAGTTCTTAGGACAAGGACAGAAAGCTGTCACATTTTGGGCCACAATATCACAAAAACAGTCTTGAATCCAGGTGTTAATATTCTCCCTCTTTGAAGGCTCTTGACCTGGGCCTCCACAGTCTGCATGGCTTTCTCAGCACTACAGTCTTGCAAGCGCCTAGTCCATGGCCTTGGGTTGATTTTTGTATAGGGTGAGTTAAGGATCCAGTTTCATTCTTCTGCATGTAGATATTTACCTTTCTTAGGTCTGTTTGTTGAAGATGCTCTCTTTTCCCTAGTGTGCATTTTTTGATATCTTTGTTAAAAATCAGGTGACTATACACTTCTGGCCTTGTGTCAGGGTCCTCAATTCTATCCAGTTCTGTTCCATTGGTCTATGTGTCTGTTTTTGTACCAGTACCATGCTGTTTTTATTACTGTGGCTCTGTGGAGTAACCTGAAATCTGTTATGGTAATACCCCAGTAGTACTCTTTTCAGTCAGGATTCCTTTGGCTATCTGGGACTTTGCTTCCATGTGAATTTAAGAGCCCCCTGTAAAGAATATCATTCGACTTTTGATATTGCATGGAATCTATACATTGCTTTTGGTAGAATAGCTGTGCTCACAGCATTAATCTTGCAAATCCATATGCATGGGAGGTCTTTCCATCTTCCACTGGCTTCAAACCTGGGCTAGTCTTCTTAGAGGAGCACTCTTAATAATGAAGTCTTCAGTTGTATTCCAAAAACCCCAGGGCAACTAGCTAAAAGCCAGCCTGTTTAAGAAGTCTATATGGGCCATAGCTTTATATAGGTTCAAGTGGGTGTATGCAAAGGAGGTATAGAATAAAGACCAATCAGGAAAGAGCTTGTCAGCCTGGGAAATGAAAACAAAGCAGGCCAAAACAAGGAGGATTTCCAATCTGGCTCATCCATTGATGTTATTGTGCAAGTGTGGAAAGCAGGGCATAGCCACTTGGTACTTAGAGCCTTGACTGCCAACCTGTGTAGCTGGGGCCTCTCCAGCCCCAATACCAGCACTTGAGAGGCAGAAATGGGATACCTTCTGACAAGCTGGCTGGCTGTACTTGGTAGAATCAGTGAGAGACCCTGTCTCAGTAAACAAAATGGAAAGCCATTGGAGACACACAGCATCAGCTTTGGGCCTCTACACCTACTCACACATGTGCGTGCATACACACACACACACACACACACACACACACACACACACACAAACACACAATCCTTCTAAATTCATCTTGATTTTTATAAACTATGACAATCTAAATACATGTGCATATAAACATTGTTGTTTCTTTCTTCCAATTAAGTATAGTATCTCCATAGAACACTGGAAGAAAAATGTAGGTGTGTTGAAGTTTTCCTTATCCAAACTATGTGAATTCCTAAATTCTCAGTGCACATAGATTGAGGCTAATCCTTCCCTGCTTGCACTTGTGCAGGATGGTCTCATAGAAAGTTTCAGAACAAGAGAGTCATCTGGAGGGCATAAAATAAATTGCTGTGTGGAGCCGGTGGTTTGTCTGCTCAGTTATCCATCTGCCCTTGCCACAAAGTTGCTCAGATTGTCAGAACTTAGTTCTGGTCAAGTGGCTGGGAGGGAAGAATTGAATGGCAGAGGCTTCCAAGTGGATCAGGCTCCAGCAAATGTTCTCCTTATCACTTTGACTTGGGGGTATCCCCTGAGTGCACAAGTCTGTCATACAAGCAATTTCTCTTTATCACTTGCAATTCTAAGTCAGTCACATCTCAGGCACTAGGACTTACTCCTTCTGTGCTAGGTGACAATTTTGTGGCAAGAGTAACAGTTGAGGGCCTAGAGAGATGGCTCAGCACTTAAGGTCAATTGCTACTTTTGAAGAGGACCCAGGTTCAGTTCCCAGCACCGAGTTTGGGCTGCTCACAACCCCCTGTACCTCCAGTTCCAAGGGATCCAATGCCCTCTTCTGGATACTATAGAGAAACACACTCTAATATACATATATCCACACACTAATACACACGTACTAATTTTGTATAAAAAATAAAATAAATCATAAAAAAGTAATGATTGAATCCTCAGAAATTTAAAAAAGAAAAACTAGTACAGAGGTTTTCTTTCCTGAATGTTTTAGTTATTTGTGTTAGCATTCTGTAAGCCCCTTATCAAGTCCAGAGCAAGGAGGAGGAAATGGAAAGTCATTTCTCTTTGATTTTAAAATGTCTGAATAACTAATGGGCATAGGAATGGAGAAGCAGCCAGCAAGCATGTCCACCCATTTTCCTCTCATCTTCAGCTGAGCAGTCAGGCAGACTCTTACCTCCAACTCTCAATGAAGGAGAGGTCATTGTCAGCAAGTTCCCTGAAGAACACAGCGGAATGAAGCAGAGGCAGAAGAAGTACAGAGTAAGGCCCTGTCCTCAGCCAATTAATACAACGTTATTTGTAGTTTAAAAATCTCCTTACCTTGATTTGTGCAGAAATTCTGTTGCTGTCTATATTTTCATTGGCTAGAAGCCAGAAACTCTTTCTCCAATAAGATTGCATAATTTAAGATTTTTTTGTTTGTTTTTGGTTTTGTTTTGTTGTTGTTGAGACAGGGTTTCTCTGTGTAGTTTTGGTGCCTGTCCTGGATCTTACTCTGTAGCTCAGGCTGGCCTCGAACTCACAGAGATCCACCTGGCTCTGCCTCCCGAGTGCTGGGATTAAAGGCGTGTGCCACCGCCGCCTGGCAATTTAGGATATTTTAATATTTTAATCAGAGTTTTTAACAAATAAATTGTTGATAGGAAGAAACAACCCATTACAGGGTTTCATTTCTTTAAACAGACTAACTGGTTAACTTAGAGAAAACTCAGCGAGGCAGCTTCCCCGAGGCAACGGTTTGCAAACAGAATCCCTCAGAAGTCAGTGGTGGTGTGGCTCCCATTGACACCTTTGTGATGTTCTTTGAGCTTTTAAACTAGAGGAGACGTGGGAGCATTTCCACAAATGCAGTTTTGTCAGTCTGAGACAGAGCTGCCTTAAGAAAGAGGCGGACCTTGGCATTTGCCCTCTGGGTCTCCATATTGATTTCTTGCTAAAACAGCCCGGCTTTCCTTGGTGAGTGAGGCCTGGGGGAACAGCTGGAGTGCTTCCTTCCCTGAGAACATCTCAGGTGTGACTAAGGAGGCTTTCTGCTGGAATTCAGTGGACCTCTGGTTTCACTTTCTCAACTGAAGCATCCTCTTGACAAGATTGGAATGCTTCTGGAAATAATGTGCTTTTTGTTTTGTTTTTTATGTGATTGTTACTTTGTACAAAGTGGTCTACAAGAAACGAGGTGGTTAACAATTATGTATAGGGAAATACCTGAGGACAGTGTTCTGCCCAAGCCTGAGCAGGAGTTATAAGTGGCCTTCCCCTCCCCACCCCTCCCCCATTCTCTCCCCTCCTCTCTGCAAACAGTCTCATACTGTAACTCATGTTGTCCTGAGCCTGCACATTGGTTCCCATTTGTTAATACTGATTTTGCAGTCAGTCTTGGTGTTTGGTGTGGTTCTAGTACCTTCCACGGAAAAGTAAATCCTCAGATCTTCCTTACATAAGGTGACATAACCTGCATACTAAAATCATCTCTAATGATGTGCTTTGGTCAATGAGCATGTCGTGACAAGGGGAAAGTAGTGACAAGGGGAAAGTATCCACTTACTCCACACACTGAAAGCATTTCTCATCTACAGTTAGTAACTCAGAAAGCCTGTTGCATGTGTTGCTTTAATTCATCTCCATTTCTCTCAGTGTTCTTTGAATCTACTGAGTAATGATGATGAATTTATTTTCCTTTATCGGGGAATGGGGTTTGGAACCCAGTAAGCATTCTGCTCCTATGCTGCATTCTTAACCCAGTGGTGACTTAGTAGAGTCCTAATGAGGTGCTTCCTGGTCTTCTGAGTGGCCTAAATACCTAAGGCTGAAGTCCAGAATGACTTTAAATAATTGATAAAGTGATAGCTGGGTCCTAGTTGTTTTCTGGTGAGGTGCTATGTGTTACTTTGGTAGCAGGGATGCACACCATCGGCTTTAGTTCTAAAGTATACTCCCTGAGAAAACTACTTACCATTTTCTTCCTGGGATAAATAACACACCAAGTTTGCTTTCAAGGGGCTATAGTTGGCCTTCCATGTCATCAGGTTCCACATCACTTTCAGCCAACTATAGTTAGAAAATATTTGGGGCGACATTGCCTCTGTAGTGAGCATGAGCTGAAGTTTTGGTTACTCCCCAAACTACGGCATAGTGACTGTTGATGTAACCTTGGGTTGGTGTCAGATGCCACATGAGAGGATTCAGCACGTTACTGTTGGGTCTGGACCAGGTTCGTTCGTTCTTCCAATTAAAGGCTTTAAAGGCAGGGAAAATCTTGAGTGCAGCACACAGTTGCAGCAGGGAGATTGCAGACACTGCAGACCAATCAGCTGGCTTTTATTGGAGGCGAGGGAATGCCCACAGCAAGCACACAGAGAGGAAGACCCTCTGAGGGAGGACTTTGAGCCCCTGGCCTTCTCAATGTTTAACTAGAGCGGGATATGTGGAGGTCAGGGGTGCGTGGGAGGTGGGGGTTCAGGTGCCTGAAATCTAGTCTGTCCTCCACAGTTGGGGGTTTTAAGGGTCTTTGAGGGGCCTCCCTTCCCTAATTTGGGGTTGGTCAGCTTGAATAATGTCAGGGACTTGACAGACCCACAGCTTTGGAGTCCCCCACGTTAAACTTGAACTTACCAAACAAGTCTACTGCAGGAGGATCCTACTGGGAGGGATGGATGATTGTTGGGGGTACGGATCTCACCAGGCCTTCAGGCCTTTGTCTCAGGTCATGAGTTTCAGGAAGAAGCTGGAAGTTTGACATCTTTGTTATCCATTTGTGACCCTTCCACATCTGCCTATCTGGGATTGCTCTAATTACTAGTCTCAAAAGCATACTGGTGTGTGTGTGTGTGTGTGTGTGTGTGTGTGTGTGTGTGTGTGTGTGTGTGTGTGCG